>APFE030993131.1:5602-64677 GCA_000404065.3 Pinus taeda
GGAGATGAGGGAAGGGAAAGAAAAGGAGAGGATAGAGATAGGGAAAGAAGGGGAAGAAAGATATAGGGAGACATAGATATGGAGGGGGGAGAGGCAGAGAGAGAGAAGGGGAGAGAGAGGGAGATAGTGCAGAGTTGGAGGGTGGAGAGAGAGAGTGTGTGTGTGTGTGATGGGGGGGAGAGACAGAGGGAGGTGGGAGAGAAAGGGGGAGATAGGAAGGAAGAGAGGGGACTTGAGAGAGAGGAGAGAGATATGGAGTTGGAAGGCGAAAGAGAGGCAGGGAAGAACAGAGACGTTGTGAGAGAAAGGGCATGATATGGATATGGAATGAGGGAGAGAGGAGACAAGGGAAGGGAGAGAAGAGGAGAGAATAGAGATAGGGAAAGAAGGGGAAAAGAGAGATAGAGAGACATAGATTATTGGGGGGGGGAGGGAGAGAGAGACAGGGTGAGAGATGGATTTGGAAGGGGAAGAAATACATAGAGAGAGAAAAGTGGAGAGTGAGAGGGAGTGACAAGGGAGAGATGGAGAGGTTATGTGTGTGTGTGTGTGTGAGAGAGAGAGAGAGAGAGAGAAGGGAAAGAGGGAGAGGGAGAGGGAGAGGGAGAGGGAGGGAGAGATAGATCGATAGATATGGAGATAGTGTGTGTATGTTTTGGTGGTGAGAAGGAGAGACAAGGGGAGATAAAAATATAGATGGAGGGGGGAGGGAGGGAAGAAGAGAGAGACAAAGAGAGGGAGGGAGGAAGAGAGATATACATGGAGAGAGAAGGGGAAGAAAGAGAGAGAGAGAGAGAGAGAGAGAGAGAGAGAGAGAGAGAGAGGAGGAGGGAGAGAGGAGGGGAGGGGGAGAGAGTGGGGGCAAGAGAGATATATATAGATATTGAGAGAAAGTGTGTATGTTTAGGGGCTAATATAGAGATATAGATGGAGAGGGTAGAGAGAGAGAGAGAATGAGAAGAGATAGAGAGGGAGAGGAAGAGGGAGAGATATATAGATATGGAGAGAGAGTGTGTATGTTTGGGGGCTAAGATAGAGATATAGATGGAGAGGGTAGAGAGAGAGAGAGAATGAGAAGAGATAGAGAGGGAGAGGAAGAGGGAGAGGGAAAGATATATAGATAGATAGATAGATATGGAGAGAGAGAAATAGTATGCAGGATGAATAGAGAGATAAAGAAGGAGAGACAAAGGGAGATAGAGATATAGATGGAGGGGGAAAGAGGGAAGAAGAGAGAGACAAAGAAAGGGAAAGAGAGAGAGAGAGAGAGAGAGAGAGAACATGACATGTGTTTAGGGGTTTGAGATAGAGAGACAAATACAGAGATGGAGGGAGGTATAGATATAGATGGAATAGGGGAGAGGGAAGAAGAGAAAGATAGAGAAAGGGAGGGAGAGGCGGGAGAGAGAGAGAGACGGGGTAGAGAGGAAGGGGGAGAGAGAGAAGGAAAGAGGGAGGGAGATAGACATATAATTTGCATTTATTTTTTTGTAGATGTTGATTTATACTCCTATTTGATTGCTTGCACTAGATGCTTTGGTTTCAATGTAGATATTGATTTCTAATCGTATTTTCTTGTTTGCACTAGATGCATTGATTTTAGTGTAGATGTCAATTTCTAATCCTATTTAATACCTTATACTAGATGCATTGATTTCAATGTAGATGTTGATTTCTACTCCTATTCGATTACTTGCACTCGATGCATTGGTTTTAGTGTAGATATTGATTTATAATACTATATGATCGCTTGGATCAAGTAGTATTTTTTGGAGCTCCCATGCGTAGGCTGACCTAGCTCTACCTCAGTTCCCGCTACCCCCTGTAGGCCCTTTGCCTGGTAGCCCCTACTGCTGGGCCCCCCTAGGCATGGCCCTGGTATCCCCGCATCCGGGCTTTGCCTTCCCTCCTGTGCCAAATCTGCTGTTGGCCTCCTCTTTCGTCCCTCGCCCCTCATGGTAGGGTGCGACTCCCCTCTGTTGCACAACCCTAAAGACCAAGCTGCGACTTTCGCTTCATTAATCTCAGAAAATGGTGCACCAAGAATCAAGCCTACAACATCCAAATTTGTTAAAAAAATGGCTGATATCCCAGAAATTTCCTTACCTCCAAGTCTACCTGTGAAAGCAGCTATATCTCTAGCTGAAAGAGGACTGGTTGGTCAATTCACTGGACTGTGGCCCTCCCCCAGAGCTGTTCAGAAATGGGTGGAGCGCAATTGGAGTGCTAATATCCAAGGAAAAACAGCAATAAGATTTTGTGGCAGGGGATACTATACGTTCCTCTTCAAAACCAAAGAAGATCGGAACCTTATATTCAGAAGCAGTCCTTACTTCATGGATTCAAGAGGCCTTTACCTAAACAGATGGTCCCCAAATTTCGATCCAAAAATGGATGTCCCTAATGCAGTGTCGGTCTGGGTTCGTTTGCCTCACCTCCCTCTCCATTGTTGGGGAGACGAATTGGTCAAAGCAATAGGAAATGTTGTCGGAAAATACATTGACAAATGCGAACCAAAGGACAATATGCATGCCTGCGCTAGGATTTGTGTAGAAGTAGACTTGGGAAAGGGTCTTCTGGAAGCAATAAAGATCAAAGTGGACTAGTGGACTCACATTCAGCAGCTAGACTACGAGCAAATCCCGTTCAAATGTTATGTATGCCATGAATACGGTCATTTTGCTGATAGATGTAGCAAATTAAAAGAAATTGAAACTGCTGAGAATGTAGAACCAAATGATGACACATGGGAACAAGTCAAGAGAAAGAAACAAACAATCAGGTCCAAATCCCAAACAACCCCTCAAAAATCTGGCTGCAACCTCCACCCCTCCCCTCATCATGGCCCAGCCATTACCTTCATCATCAAATCCTTTCGAATCCTTGGAAGAAGAAGAACCTCCATCCCCTCGTTCTCCTTCTCAAGACAAATCTCTAGCAGTCATTCACTCTCCCATTCTGAACTTCCCATCCCCTCCTCCCACTATAGACCGAATCCTCATAAGAAACAAAGCCAAAGAATCAAACAACACTTCAGAGCAACCAAAAAAAGCAGGGAGGAAGTCGAATAAAGAGATAAGAGATGAAACATCAACTAAAGAAATGGCCACAGGTACTCAACAACCAATGGATTCCTTTTTGGTCAAACAAAGAGGAAGCGGGGAAAAGCAGAAGGAGAAGAGCGGGGCCCACCAAAAATCAAGTAAGTAATGATTTTGGTCTCTTGGAACAGCAAGGGTTTGGTCTCCTCTCTAAAATCCAATGCAACCCGAGATATTATAAGGCAAGAGCAGCCAGATATCTTTTTGATCCAAGAGACCAAGATGTCTAGTCAAGATTTTCAAAAATTAACGAAAAAACAAAAATGGTTTGGAGGAACATCAACAGATTGAGTCAGTGCTTCAGGAGGCATAGGCATGATATGGAATAAAGGGAAGTGGGAGCTCACTAGTCAAAAACATAATAACTAGTGGGTTAGAACAGATCTCAAAAATAAAACCACAAATGAAAAGTTTACAGTGTTAAATATTTACGCTCCAAACCATTACAGGGACAAAGCACTATGTTGGGACTCTGTCAAAATAGAGGTGCAAGAGTGCCAAAGAAACAAGCTGGTCTTGGGAGGTGATCTAAATTTAATAAGGAACATTGAAGAAAAGATGGGAGGAAAATATATCAATGACTCTTCAAGAGCTACTCTGGAAGAAATTATAGAAGCCCATAAACTCATTAACATTCCTCCATGTAATGGGAAATTTACCTAGAGCAATAAAAGAGCCGGAACTCAAAACATCAAAGAAAGATTGGATAGGATCTTAATCCAAGAGAGTATAGCTACAGGATTCTCATCCATGAAAAGCAAGATTGTTCATGCCACAACCTCTAATCACAAGCCAGTGGTTCTGATTTTAGACAGACTTGAAAATTTTGGGCCAATCCCCTTTAAATACAATAAAAATTGGGACAACAAGGAGGATTTTAACAAGATCATAAAGGACAGCGGGGAAATCAAAGTTATAGGTTCCCCTCATTTTGTATGGGCATCCAAACTAAAAAAATCTAAGAGCATCAATAAAAAAGTGGGCAAGAGAGAATGCACTAGCAGAGAAAAACAAAAAAGTCGAGCTGCATAAAAATCTAGAAAAATGGAGCCAGGAAAAGGAAAACCAGCAAACAATAGAAGAAGAACAAATCCATGAAAAAAAAAATTATGGAACTATACAGGCAGAATAGACAAGAGGAGGAGGAGCTGAGACAAAAATCTAGGTGCCTCTGGTTGAAAGCGGGAGATAAAAATACTTCCTTCTTCCACAACAATCTCAAGCTTAGAAGAGCTGGCAACCAAATAGACAGAATTCTAGCTAAAGGGAAAGAAATAAAGGAGTGGGAGGAAATCAAAGAAGCAGTTCACAATCACTTTAAATTCCTCTTATCAACTGATGTTCATCCTCTAGACAGCACTAATTTCCTTCAACATCATGATTGTAAAATCAGTGACCAACAAAATAGTGAGCTGGAGAAGGAGGTGACTAAGGAAGAAATAAGAGAAGCAACGTGGAGCATGCATCCGGATAAAGCTCCCGAACCAGATGGCTTTACCATTGCTTTCTTCAAGACACACTGGGACATAATAAAGAAAGACTTTGTCAAAATGATTAAAAACGTTTTAAAAAAAAAAAAAACAAGATGGGAGAAAACACAAAAACCTCTCATTTGGTGCTCATTCCCAAGGAGCCAAACCCACTCTCTTTTGATGGATTCAGACCCATCTCTCTATATAACGTTTCTTATAAAATAGTTACAAAAATCTTTGCAGATAGGCTGAAAAAGATCTTGCCTAGTCTCATTCCAGAGAACCAAGGAGGGTTTGTCCCTAAAAGATAGATAATGGATAATGTAATTCTTGTACAGGAAGACATACATAGCAGTATACAAAGAAATGAAAAAGGCATGGTCGTCAAGCTAGATATGGCTAATGCTTTTGATAGGGTCAGTCATCAGTTTTTAGTGGCAGTTCTTCAAAAGTTTGGAATCTCTATCAAGTTCATCAACATTATAATGGAATGTATATCAAATCGATGGAAATCTCCATTGATCAATGGTAGGCCCAGCTGCTACTTTCACAGTACCAGAGGATTGAGACAAGGTTTCCCTCTCTCCCCTTTCCTATTCATCATTACGGTGGAAACTTTAAGCATTCACCTTGAAAACCAAAGCAAAAAAAGGGAGATAACTGACATCAGCATAGTGCGAGGGATAAAAGAAATCAATCATTCTCTCTTTGTTGATGATACACTCCTAATAGGAGGAGCCTCAAGTATCATAGCTAGGAGATTCAAGAAAATCTTAGAAGCTTTCTTGGCTATCTCAGGGGGGTTGCTCAACAATAAAAAGTGCAGAATTTATACTTGGAATGTCTCACCAAAAGTAATGCAAAGGATTTCCCAAATTATGGACATCCCAGTCCAACAGAATTGGAGCCATTTTTCCTACCTCGGTTTACCTCTGGCAAAGGAAGGGGTCAAGTCTGAGACATGGAAGAAACAGATAGAAAATATGAGAGGGAAACTCCAAAGCTGGGGACTGATGTGGTTAAACCTAGCGGGCAGAACTATCCTCATAAAAGCTCTTCTATTAGCTCTACCTATCCATCAATATGTTGTAATATTGGCTCTTGCCAACATCCATAAACAAATGGAGTTAATCATGAGAGGATTCCTCTGGCAAGGAGGGAAGCAAGATACAAAAAAAAATCAGTTTGGTTCGCTGGGAACAAGTGACCCTCCCTTTTGAAAAAGGAGGCATCTCCATCAGGATTCCAAGTCTAACAAACAAAGCCATGGGCTTTAAGCTCGTTTGGCATATGTTAATCAAGAAAGGCAGTTGGTGGGTCGAGGATCTTTTAAAGAAATATCTCAATGGACAACACTCAAAGATTCTCACTGATCTAATCTCAGAAAGACCATGCACTCAAGCGTGGAAACTCATTAAAAAGGTCATCCCTCAAATCAAAAATCACATTTCAAAGAGCCCTGGAAATGGAAAAGACACAGATTTATGGACTGGCAGAATAATGGGATCTGCGCCTCGAATCCAATGCCAATAGTATAGATCCTTGAAAAATTGGATGGACGCAGAAAGTATAACCTCTCCCCATGAAATTTCTGACTGGGATCAAAACAGCTAATCTGCATGGAAGGATCTTCATCTCCCAAATAGTTTAAAAAATCAATGGGCTGACTTGAAGACAACACTGACTAGAGCAGCCCCAAATAAACAAAACAATCCAAGATAGCTATGTTTGGGAACCAAGCGGAGGAAAGTTCACAGTGAATTCCGAATATAAGTTCCTCCAACCTAGCAATAACCTTGAAAATTGGAACCTTCGGACAACAGTCTGGAAGAACGAGTGTCATCCAAAAATAAATTTTTTTGCTTGGACCCTTTTAAAGGGTAAAATCCTCACTGCTAAAAATCTCAGGAAAAAAGGGATACAAGGGACATCCATGTGTTGTTTATGCCGGAAGGAGGAGGAAATCAGCCAACATATCTTCTTAGATTGTGCCATTGCAAGGCACTGTTGGCAACAAATTATAAGCCCTCTAGAGTTGCCCATGGATATTTTTGGCCACTCACAATTTTAAACAAGAACTGGGAGAAATGCTACCCATATACAAAACAAAATAAATCTGCTATTATTTGAATATGGAAATGTATCCCATCTACTCTCTGTTGGCAAATATAGCTCTCTAGAAATAGTTGTATTTTCAAAAATCAAAAGCATAACCAAGGGCTCATTCTGGCTAAAACTTGGGGGTTAATGGCAAAAATGATCAGTGCTAACTCAGTGTTCAGTGTCGACCAAAACAACTGGCAGAAAGAAGAAAAGGAATGGTACAACAAATTCCCTTTGGTGTGTTTGGTGAATAAGCAATTGTCAGCTAAGTCAGGGGGGGGAATAAAGGCTGGAAGCTTAGGGGAAGCCAAAAGGAAATTGAAAATTAGATCCAAAACCAAAAGAAATACACTCTCTGTTTCGATGGGGCCTCCAAAAACAATCCTGGTAAAGCAGGAGCTGGGGGAATTATCCTTGATCAAGAAGGAAAAGTCATCTCTACTTACGAATGGGGGCTTGGTAATATGTCAAATAATAAAGCGGAGGCATACATTCTGTTTCTTGGCACTTGCATCCTCAAAAATCTCCAAGCCAAAGACCCAGTAGTAAGCGGCGACTCAGCAATAATCATTGCAGCTATGGAAACAGGGAGAGAATTTAAAAATCAGGCTCTTAATAGAATCAAACAAAGGATTTTAGAGAACACCAAGCAGCTAGGAAATATCAATTATAAACATGTCCTGAGAATCCATAATCAAGAGACCAATTCCCTTGCCAACAATGCAATGAATCGGTCAGGCAGGTAAAAGACCTCCAAAATATCTATGAAAAATCAATCCCCTAATTTACCATCCCCCTTGGATGGGTTTGAGTCACATAGTACAGCCAATCATTTCAGTCAAATGGTTACAACATCCCACAGTCAAAAGAATCGGATGACCTCTTATCTCAGGTCTAACAAAATCTCAGATCATCCCCTTAGATCAATGTGGAGAATCTCCAGAGCAAGTGATGATCTGCATAGGATGTTGGATATGGAAAACTCCTGCTCAAAGGACTTGCAAAAGTTTGGTTTCAGTCAACTCAAAATCAGTAGAGCCCGCACAAGCAGCAGAAGTAATGATTCCCGTGGCAGGTGCAATTTCAAGAAGGGCGATCAGAATCACGAGAAAATGGTGATCGAGCAGGCTTATAAGCAGCATGGGGCTCGCTGGACATACCAGAAAATCAGCATTTGTGATCACAAGTTCAGGGATCGCCCTCAGCTCGTCAAAGTTTCTGGAGCGGTTTCTTGTTGCTTCCTTATCTGGCAGTTTGTTGTGAGCAGATTTTGTTACAATGGTTTTGGTTGGAGGTGGAGCATCTTTTCTCCCCTTCCTCCTGTTGCAAGAGGTATTACCTTCACTTGTATCTACCTTAATTATTTTTCCACCAACTCTCGACATGTAACTGTGGACCAAATTGCGCCTAGTTTCGAGGTGATTGTCTTTCTCTCACTAGTTCCCTCTTCGTCCTGTCTCCAATCTTCCATTCACTCTGCCCCTTTCTTATACATTGCAATGCCTTCTATCTTTGTCCCCTCTAATTCTCTGATTAATCCCTGCTGTATCTCCTCCCTTTCCACCAGCTCTCTCCCCTTCAATCTTCTGCCCCAGCCAGCTTTCGGAGTTCTTCTGCAATCCAAGCTTCCCCGAGCCTTCAATATATTTTTGAAGAACTGGAATCGCTTGGAAACTACCCTCAAAATCCCTGCATTTCACCCTTGTCCCTTCAGAAGACCGCTGACCAAGCTTCAAAGCAAGCACAAGGAGTTATTCACACTAGCTTCAACAATGTCTGATAACCCCTTAGATCGGATTGAGACCAACAGCAGTTGTGCTCTCTGCAAGGCGCACTACTTTATGATAGGATGATTCATAAAATACTTTAATGAACTCAAAGCTGAACTTGAATCCGAGAACAAGTCAAAGAAAAATAAATTTGAGAAATAGAAAGCCGAAATTGAAGGGCTTAAAGAGAAATGCCACCACTTAGAAGAAGCAGTCAATTACATCAGGACTCTAAACCAAAGTGTGCAAGGTGAAGCATCCACCAAGCACAGTGACAAGAAAGATCAACCCCCAGATGACTCTGTTAACCAATTCTGGTGACTCCTTAGTTAACTCTCCATGCAATGTAAATATTGTTTTCTTTTAGGTCGGTTCCTCCGACAATATAGCTAGTATGTCTTTCAAAATTCAAGAAACATGAACAGTGAATTGGAAATCTAGACTGCGAGCCCATTTTGCACCAATTCTACTGTGTTACTCCATGCATATGTACTAGGACATTGTCCCTCTTTAGATGTTTTTTAATATATAAGTACCCGATCTTGTTAAAACAAAAAACAAAAAACAAAAAATACTATATGATCGCTTGCACTAGATGCATTGATTTCAGTGTAGATGTCGATTTCTAATCCTATTTAATACCTTACAATAGATGCATTAATTTCATTGTAGATGTTGATTTCTACTCCTATTTGATTCCTTGCACTGGATGCATTGGTTTCAGTGTAGATATTGATTTCTAATCCTCTTTGATTCCTTGCACTAGAAGCATTGATTTAAGTGTAGAAGTTGATTTCTAATCCTATTTGATTGTTTGCACTAGATGGGTTGATTTTATTGTAGATGTTGATTTCTAATCCCACTTGATTGTTTGCACTAGATGCATTGATTTCAGTGTAGATGTTGATTTATGATTTGATGCAACTAGATGTACGAGGTACATTAATTTCAAAGTAATTAGATTAGTAGTGTGCATTTATTTTACTGTAAGTGCATCTCTTCCCCCTCCACCTATATCTCTATCTCCCATTGTCTCTCCTTCTTTATCTCTCTATCTCACCCGCAAAACATAAACACTTTCTCTCCATGTCTATCTATCTCTCTCTCTCTTCCCCATCTCTCTCTCTCCCACCCTTTTCATCTCCCTCTCTCTCTCTTCCCCTTCTCTCTCTCTAACACTTCTCTCTCCATATCTATATCTCTTCCTCCCTCATTATATTTTCCTCTCTCTTCTTCCCTCTCTCGCCCCCTCCATCTATATCTCTATCTAACCCCCAAAACATACAAACTCTCTCTCAATGTGCGCACATAAACATTATCCATGGCGCGAATTGAAGTGAATTGACTTCTTTGTTACAATAATTCAACGATAAATACAATACTTGAATTTTTATCCTACATAAAATGTTCACTTACCTGAAACATCTTCTTCTTAAAACTAAAAACTATTTGTAATTGGCTACATTCTTAATTTTTTTTCCAAAGAAAAATGCCTAATTTCCATTAAGTTTTTAAGAAAGTTACAAGTTGTATGCCAGCATTTGTGCAATGCTTTCACTACTTTCATGTGGTGGATCAGTTCTGTTGTTTGAGCAAAAATATTTACATATTCCTTCATTAAACTTGAAGGATCAAAAAATAAACCGTTACTGTTTTTGCAAAGTTTTGTAGAAGTAAAAAAACCAAAAGTATAGTTAACATAAACTAAGATGATTGTATCGATCAATCCTATGGATGTACCACCTCATCAATGTAAGGCCTGTGGTACATCTGGAAAAAGTCTCCATCCCTGTATTCCTGGATTATCCACTGTCCTCTAGTCAGTTGCGCGGCCTCTTTGGAAAGAAGATTAGGGACTTCATTCCTTTCCCTGTAAATATAAGAGCAGACAAAAGACTCAAACTGTGATTTTAATGCAATAGCTTCTTCCACTAGGTCTTTGAGTGTGTGCACGTGACAATTATAAATCCCATTTAGCCAATTTATGATGAGCTGTGAGTCCCCAAAAATTTGTATATTATGGTAGTGTTTTTCCTTGGAAAAGAGGAGTAGATGTCTGACACTGTTTAGTTCTGCGAAGTTGTTGGTGCCTCTCCCTAGTCCCACTTTTATTTTATAGCTCACTGACTCGGACAGGTGAAGGACTACTCCACCACCGTATCCCTTCGGTTGGGCTGATATGCCCAAGGCTAGCCCTTGTCTATAGTTTCTGGGAATATTGTCCGAAGGGGACATGGTGGTTGGTCTTCAGGAATGGAATTGTAGATGGCCTAGATGTTGTTGCATATTTCCACTCCCAATATGTCTTTGTGCTGGAAGATTTTGTGGTTCCTGATAATCCAGATTCCCCAACAAAGGATGGGAGGCAGATTTTTTTGCTTCTGGCTGTCAATTTTGGACCACCAGTTTTCCCATTCCTCCTTTATATTATTGTTGATCCAGCGACACGAAACATTTAGCCCCATGGTAATTATATTCCAAATGTCCACCGAGACAGGGCAGTGGAGAAATAGGTGGTCGATATCCTCCATCGCCAGATTGCAGAGGCTGCATCTTGAAGGCCTATGTATGCTTCGTTTTGTCAGGTTGAGGTCTGTGGGGATTTTGTTGGAAAGGATAGACCAGAGGAGGAGTCGCACTTTTTAGGGGGCTTTCAGCTTCCATATGGAATGCCACCACCAGCATAGTGGGTTGAGTGCTCAAGCTTCCATGATGGCCGCAAACCCAGATTTGGGGGTGCAGATGTCATTGGGAGCCTTTGCCCAGATTAGCTTGTCTTCTCTTGCTGTAATCTTGATATTTGCCTCTTCCAGGCCTCCCACGAAATGTGACCAGTCCATGCTCCATCTATTTCTGATGCCCAAATTTTCAAATGCCCACCTTTATCTGTAAGGAATCTCGGCCTGCTCCTCCTCTTTGATATGGGCTAGGTGTGTGTATCCGGCCGTGCTGAGTTCCTGTCTCATTTCAGGTGGTAGAATGTGGGCATTTCCACTACCTTCCCAAGCATTGGCCCCAATTCTGATTTATGAGCCATTTCCCACCTTCTAGGCCAGTCCTAATTTGATGATATTTATAGAGTATGTGACTGCCTTCCAAATATTTGAGATCCCTACTTGGCGGTGATTTGTGCTACGTAGCCAATCTGTGGTTGATTTTGGATAGATGTATTTGTTGTAGATCACTTTAGTCTAGAGACTATTTGTGGTGATGATTTTCCAAGCCAATTTTTCTCACGAAGCCTTGGCAAAATCTTGGGGTTCCTTTATTCCCCAGCCTCCCCACTTCTTTGGTTTTGTTATCCTCTCCCACTTGACCAAGGCGAAAGTTTTTCCAGCTGTTTGGCCCCTCCAAAGGAATCTACAACAGATTTGTTGGATTATGCGATGGATTCCTTTAGGGATCCAAGCTAAGGACATCCAGTATACTAGTATGGCCTCAAGGATTGATTTGATGAGAGTGAGTCTCCCTGCCCTGGTGAGCCATCTCATTGCTAGATGTTTATGCGGGTTTCAATATTAGCTATCATCCATGCCCAATTTGCAATGTGGTTCCCATTAGGCTTGAGTCTGAATCCTAGGTATTTTAGGTCATCTTCCAGCTCCTGTCTCACAAAGCCAAAGTGTTGGGAGGCGAATCTTTGTTCATTCCATAGGCAAGAGCTAAATATGATTGTTGATTTTGTATAGTTCGGCTCCATTCTTGTAGATTTACAAAAGAGAGTTAAGATTGCCTTTAAACTAGTGGTATCCCTGTAGGTTCCATTTAGAAAAATTAGAATATCATCAACAAAGAGAAGGTGAGAAATGATGGTCCTGTCATTGATTTCCACTCCTCCCAGAGTGCCATTGTTCCTTGCTAATGTTATGAGTCTGCTGAGTCCTTCCATTATCAGAAGGAAAAGCATAGGGGAGAGAGGGAATCCTTGCCTGAGGCCCCTTTCTTCATGGAAGAAATTTGAAGCTACTCCATTGATCAGGACGCTAAAGGAAACCGATGTGAAGCAGCACCCCATCCATTTGTTGAATTGGTGGGGGAAACCAATGTGTGTGAGCATAAGCTATAGGTAGGTCCAGTTGACGCTGTCGAAGGCTTTGGACAAGTAAATTTTGAGTATGGCTACTTTTTTGAAGTGATTTTTATGGAATGGAGCATTTCCTGAGTAGTTCCTATAGCCTCCTAGATGTGGCGGTGCTTGAGGAAAGTGAATTGTTCCTTAGAGATCATCCTAGAGAGAATGGGTTTAAGATGAAGTGCGATTATCTTGGAGATGATCTTGTAGATACAGTTGCAAATGGAGATACGTTTGTAGTCATCAAAGGATTGTGGTTTGTCCACTTGGGAATGAGGGCTATGAAGGTGGAGTTGAAGGCTTCGGACATTTTTCCTAAGGTTCGGCAGTCTTCGGCAACTAGCAGGAGGTCCTAGCCGATGAGCTCAAGGAAGGTGATGTAGAATTCAATGGGCCAGCCATCCGACCCAGGACTCTTATCTTTGCCCAAGCTTTTGAGGGTAGCCTCCAACTCATCCATGGTGATGGGCGAGTTAAGCATCTCCTTTTCTTCTTCTTCGACAAAAAGAGGGATCGCTTTGGCAACCCGAAGGATTTCTGCTATGTTTGCTACTCTTGGGTTCTTATAGATATTCGAGTAATGTCGAACCCCTAGATCCACCAACTGTGCAAAAGTATTGGCTTCTCTTCCATGTTGGTCCCTTAGAGCCCAAATGGTGTTGATGTTTCGCCTTCCTCTAGCATATTGTTGGAAGAACTTTGTATTTTCGTCGCCATCTTTTAACCAAGTTGCTATGCTCTTTAATCGCCATGTCTCTTTAGCTCGTCTTAGGAGTTCTATTTTTTTCTTTTCTAGGTTAATGAGTTGTTCCCTTGTGTCGAGAGTAGAGTAGATTTCCAGCCCCAAAGAATCGAGTTGAGCCAGTTCTGCCTCAATCTTCACCAGTTCCTCCTCTTCTTTTTGTTTTTTGGTCTTCACCAAGGCAATTGTTTTCTGTTTGAGATAAATTAGGTTTTTTGTGATGGCAGATCCGGGAGACAGCCCATCCTCCCTGTTGTAATGGGTCCAATTCCTTTTTACCAGATCCTGGAACCCTTCTACACCAATCCAAGAGGCATTGAATTTGAAGGGGGATCCTCGCTTTCTGGCTTCTTCTTCAAGTTCCAGAAAAATCAGAGAGTGGTCTAAGTTGCCCCCAGAGCCGACCCAATGCCTGATTCGCCCAAGACTATTTAGGAGAGGAGTTCTGATAAGGAAGCGATCTAAGCGACGGGAAAGGGGGCTACATTCTTATTATTCCCTTTTTCCATCATTCAATGTTGTTAATCACTTTGCATTCAAACACAGTAATAGAAAATAACTAATAGGCGTGATAATAAGAATAGTAAAAGAAAATAGTTTCAGATTGATTGTAATGAAGATTGTTTGTAATTCACTATATTCTTATTATTCACATTTTATATCATTCAACATTGTTACGTTGTGACTTTTCACTTTAAATTTTTATTTCATAATTTTTCATCATTCAAGTTACTAATAGTCTTTCTCATGTAAAAAAATTGAGGTTACTAAGAAAAGTTAAAATTAAATTGACCAAATTAATATTAGACATATTTAGCATATTTCAAATGATCAAAATAATTATATGTTCAACAAATTTTGTATGACCACATGATTGTAACCAACCTAGATCCATCTTAACCCCAGACCTATCAAGCGTCGAGAGGGATCAAATTTCTTGAGCTCCAAACCTCTTTTTTGAGTGCAAAACTTGAGGAAAGGTTTGCACCTCGAGAGATTTGATCCTTCTCGGCGCTTAATAGATTTGGGGTTAAGATGTATCTAGGTTCGTTTATTTTCAACCAACACAAGAATATCTTCTTGACTACTATCCATCACCCCTTGAGTGGATCTGACATCCACGAATTCTATAGTTAGATTCTGAGCCATCAAACAAACATTGCAACAAACACTACACCTGTAATCACATATCATATCACTACTCAATAGTTACCTTCAACAACTCTCATTGGCCTTACTCATCCTATATGGTCACTTTGAGCACTATTTTCTGCGAGTATAAAACATACTCGGCCATCACCGTTAGTGAATGATTTCGATAATTCGTGATTACACCATGCGTGATTTGAAGATAATTGCAACATCTCTTGATTGCAGGTTGTGATGTCCATATCGTCGCGTAGGTTGTGGAAGAGAGGGTCGTCGCCATTTCTCTGACCCAGCAGCTTTGTGAAAGCAATTGAGAGACCATATGTCAATGATCGGGTTTTAATAACCCTTCTCGTCCCCATGGTCGGAGAATAGGAGCTCCAGTGGAAACTATACGCGTGTCATCCCTTTTGAACATAAGATGGTGAATTGATTCGCCTCAAATATGATGAACCGATTATCCTCAACACCTGACACTCAACAAATTTTCAAATCCATCCATGCTTCAAATCGACAAAATGTAACGCCCAATCGAAGAATGGTCTTCTAGACCGAGTTAAAAGCCCTGCACGATGAATGTAGTAACGCACAATAGGAGAGGAACACTATCGCAACACTGTTAAAACCTTTAGATTTCCTTAATCGCCACCTGACCAGCAACGAATCTTTTGAATTTCCATTGAAATAAAATTGTGACACTTTGCAAATAAAATTGTAACCCTTCGCAATCCCCAACGCTTGAGCCGTTGATCAAGCGCTAAGACTAAGAATATGCCTCGCATATTCCCTCGTAATTAAATCTCGCCTGTCTATTATTAACACATCTCCTTTCACCTTAACTTCATATATATATGCCTATTCGGCTAATTAAAAATACAATCTAATTAACAAAAAAAATTACAATATCTGATCACCAAACTCCAACTAAAAATATTGACTTTATAATTAAGCAAACTTTCTGAAACCAAAATTATAACCCTATAATATTAAAGCATAAAATAGTTAGACAACCTTAACCAAAAGTATAATCCTAAAAAGTAATTAATGTAACCAAGTGATGCATGGTTTGAAGTTTTAACTCCCAACTGGAATTGCACCATTATGCAATTGGTTAAAAAGCAAGGGTTGTACTTGTCACTGCTCTTACACTTCTAAAATCTCATATTTACATTTACTAATGCCATGTGAGTGTTGTTTATGAAGTAACCTGCTTATGTTCGATTTGAAATTGGACTTGCTTTGCAACAGTTTATCTAAGACATGTATTTTTATATTGCACCGAATGTGGACTTCACCAGAACGAATGTTGGTTATAATAATTTGTTAATTACCATTCACTAAAAGAATTTTTTTTTCTTGTATTAACTAATCTCAACATGTGAAAAGGTCTTCATGATTCATTGTTTTTTTAGGAATTTTTTACAATGTGCCTCTATTCTTGACATATTTGTCAAAATCTGTAGTAGTTTGATATTTTGTCTTGTGTGCAGGGTATATGGATTACATAAGTGAGTCAAGCTATGGGTAATTGATTGATTGTGTTTTTGTTTCTTCTTTGTTTATTCCATGACCTTTAATAAGAAATAAAAAGAGGCTTATATGAAAATAGGTCAAAAAGGTCATAAAAATTCATAGAAACTCCTTTATAAGTTGAAGGAATATGGAAAATGAGAGAATGAGAAGAAAGGTGATCAAATTTTCATCTAAAAATCATAAATAAAATGAAGATAAATGTTTGTTATGCATAAATATGTGGAGAGGAGATGCTTGTATCTAACAAACTGGCATCATTGCTTTTATTACCAATGACAATCCTACTCTGGTGTCATGTGTGAACGATGAGGAGAGGCTCCAAATTGAGGATGGGGATTATGTTTTTTCCTATGAAGGTAAAGGTATGAGTGAGCTCAATGATGGAAAGCCAAGAAAAGTGATGAATGTGAGACCATCTTCTTTCCAACCAACAGTATCAATAATATCTATATATATCATTCCTAATTATTGTAGCTCAACTCTGCAAAGTTTAAATTGCAAAGTTTTTCTCAAACATATGCTTGTAAATAAAACAAAATAATTTTACGTCTTTCTTCTATGCTACTACCTTATGACGTTTCTTTTGCAACATGTGGTGCAATTGCTAGGTATAGCAACTCTTACCGATTTAAATTAGAAATTTCTCTCTCTAAAGATGAGAATCAAGAAATGTAAAGTTATTTGTAGTCGGGGATTTGCTATATTAGAAGTTCTCCCTTAAAGAGGCAAGTGAACTTTTTTCTAGTAATAAAGATATAACATTTTGGTGCTATTTTGGTTCTTTATTTGCTATTTTGGTTTAAATTTATCTTTTTTTAATAATAAATATGAGTTAAATAATACAAAAAAATTATATTATATTAGATTTAACGTTTTGACAAATAATATATTTGATTATTTCTTAATGAACAACTTAAGAAATATTATTTTTTCCACATACTTATCACAAGATAGTCACTAAAATTCGTGTTTTCACATTTCTCCTAGCTAATGTTACATCATGTTCACAATGATAACGACATTTATACTTTAAATAACTTACTTATAGATACATAAAAAATATATATATATTTTTTACATAATCTAAATAGGAAAGAAAAATGCATTACCAAATCTATTAGAAAGCCAAACAAATACCCCTTAGTCACCATCACATTATTTATCATTAAATTCTTAGCCATAAAATATTTATTAATTCAAATTTTATTTATAATTACCATTGAAAAGAAAAGTCAAAACTCTTCCATTATCCATGAAAAAAAAACCTCTCATGAATCCATGTAAGCTCATTAGTTTCTCTTATAATCCATAAAAATATGTAATCAACATTTTATACATATATAAAACGTAGGAATTTACAGAGTAAGTTCCTTAGATAGAACACCAAAAGACACTACTCACAAACAGATCACAGATTAGTACACCAGTATTCTTGATGTGGGTAAAACCCTCAAAAAGGGAAACAGTCCACAGCTTGAGCCAACGTGGCCACTTCAGACAATTTATTAATGTAAAAGAAGGAAAATTTACATAATATTCTCTCATAAACAGTCCCCTAACAAATGACCCTCCATGCTCTTTAAATAAAGATCATGGACCAATTAGGTGTTAAGTCATAGATTGAATCGTCGGTAACACTGAGGAGAGAATGAATCGTCAGATCACTTCATATCTAGAACATATCATGATCGTCGGATTGTAAGTTACAAAAAGTACATACTAAATAAACGCACTTTACCTAACTATACACTAAACCAAGTTATACTTAATTATTTCCTATGTGTCAGAATATCCTAACATCCCCCCTTAAGAACAACTTGGGATAGGATTGAAGGACGTACAGATATGACACAATAGGAGAAGAAAGGAGGCATTAGAGCCTATCCCCCCTTAGTGACAACTTCCTGAACTCCAGCCATAAATCAAAGTTTAATAAAATTCATCTCTGTGAGAGCCTTTGTAAAGATGTATGCAACTTGATCATCGGTTGAACAATATTTCACTTCAAGAACATGGTCATGAATGAGCTTTTTTATAAAGTGCATGTGTAGTTCGATGTGTTTGTTGGGCTAATGTTGGACTGGATCTTTGCATAGTTGAATGACACTTTGATTATCACACCAAAGCGTAGTCGGATGCTACTGCTGAAAGCTAAACTCTAATAGGATCTGACGAAGCCACAAAGCTTCCTCACTAGCTTCAATGGTGCCACGATACTCTGCTTCTGCTGAAGAAAGAGAAATGACACTTTGTTTCTTGCAAGCCCATGTGTAAAGACCAACACAAAGTACATTATTAAATTCTACATAGTTGACAATTACAGCAGCCATTAATTTTTTTTTACATAATTTACACAATTACGGTCAAAAATTTACACAATTACAGTCTATGCATAATTCATCAATTTAATTCACATTTTCATACTCAGTTCCCTGGTTTGATGTCAATTCCTTGCTGGTGTGCTCCAATTACTTTCGATACCAAATGACTAAATCCTCTCAGCCAAGCTGCGCCCAACCTTGGTACTCAGCGTCAAAATACTTCTTAGTTAGAGTATTTTAGTCCCTTGTGCCCAGAAGCCTCAAGAATAATTGCTTAGTGACTTCTTGCTGAGTCTTGAAATTTTGACTCGGATACTTCGTTTAGAATTCAATCTCCCACTCTAAATATCCTTTTCCTTTCCTCAACCGATCCCCCTTCTACCTCAGGGTGTTTGGAATAAATACTCTTCGCAGGCAGTCACCGCCTTCTTCCATTGCTTTCATTTAGATTTTATTCAACCTTATTTGACAGGTAAGGCTTTCATATGTAATGTGAGATGGGATGTGTTTTTAGTTTGATATGATTGACGTAGTTACATTTAAATGATTTTTTTGACTTTTATAAAGTTTAATTTATAATAATAAAATCAAGATATATATATATATATATATTATATATATATATATATATATATATATATATATATATATAACAATAATATGACTTATAACTTAACTCTATAATGATTAACATTTACATTAGAAGGATTGAAATTGTAAATTTTATTTAACAACCTGGTAAGTACAAAGTATTTAATATGTATATTTGAGTGTAGAATATATTTTCTCAGTAATTTAGTATTTAGTCCCTTTTCATTTGATTAAACATTTTTCTTACTAAATATACTAGTGCGAGGCATGTGATGTGCGCATATGTAGCTATCATATGCATACATTGTATGTATGCTAATACTCTTTTGCTTATAGATCGAAATGGGTCATTACATACTTCCTTCCTTCAGAAAACTTCATCCTGAAGTTAGGGCTTATATAATATATCAGTAATTGCTTTAGTGATTAGTGCGATCAAGTAAAGGTTGCATTTCAAGATTGAAATTTTTGTTTAAACATTTAAAGTTTTTATAAACTAAGTAGTCATTCTTTACTGCAACTAGATTCCCAAGCTATTCTAATATCACTATATCCTTCCTAATCTCTTTCTCTCCCTTCCTATCTGTCCTCTACTGGAGTGTGCCATGATGTCAACTTCATAGGCTTTCAATGTGTCAGCATCAATTATATCGACCCGATTGCCCAATAGGCATCTGGCAGTCATCATCACATGTCTAGGTGAGCGTGATTCACACAGTTCTCCCATGACTCCAAGTTTTGGAGGATAAACGTTGAGCAATACCTCCACCCCTAGTGGGACCAGGGTTAACACCCTATTATGGAATCTCATTGAGTCTCATTTATTCTTGGGGCTTTTGTCATCACGTAATCATTTGGTAACGATGATATCTGCAATGTAAATACTTGTCCATATATTATAACATATGCATCAATATATACAAAATAAATCGTTTTTGTATAGTTCATACATGTTGTTATCTATAGTATAACATACTTGGTCATGTCTTGCTCATGTTATTGGCTTTCATAATCAAATTGTAATCATTCTTTTATTTCTATCTCATTAATCATATCGATGTGCATAAATGAAACAAAATTATAGATATCTTAATTCATATCATAATTCATGATTTAGATTTTATAGCAAGGTTAATCAAATATTGAACTTCATCTTGGTATTCATAATTTAGTAAGGTTAATCTAAATAATATATTGCATCTTGGTATCCATGTACCAATAGAATTAAGCAGATAACATATATCATATTTCAGTAAAAAAAAAACAAAACAAGACAACTTTTATATGTGATCTTTCAAATGGTTTTGAGTATCTGATTTAGATTAAAGTAAATATATACAAAATATAGCTTAAGGTTCTTCAAAATTGACACATGTTGGGGTATTTTTAACATATGATTTATGTGTCTTCCCAAGTAGTTGATCCAGGGATATACTTGTCCCACTGGACCTTAACTTGGTCTACCAGAAAATTCCTGAGCTGTCGAACCCTACATTCTAGTACACGTAATGGTTTGACTGAAATGATTCCCTCGTCTGATACGTGCAGTTCCTTCCATTGAAGATTATGAGATTTGTCAGTTATGTAATGCCTTAATACATATACATGAAATACATTATGAACTTTATGCAAGTGCGATGGCAGTGAAAGATGATAGGCGACATGTCCAACTTTTTCCAAGACTTTAAATGGTCTAATAAATCGGGGTAACTTTGTTGATTTTTCGAATCGAATAGTGCTTTTATTTAGTTTGATGCGGATGAAAACTTGATCTCCTACTTCATATTTCCTATCAATTCTATGAGCATCAACATAACTCTTTTGTCTATCGTGTGCTTCTTTTAACCATTGTCTAATTTGTTTTACATGTTCCTCCATCTCTTGGATTAATTTTGGCCCTATTATCACCCGATCTTCTAACATGTCCCAACTTAACGGTGTTCTGCAAGGTCTACCGTATAATGCTTCAAATGGAGGCATTCCAATTGAACTGTGATAGCTGTTATTATATGCAAATTCGACTAAGGATAAGTAATTTTCCCAGTGTGATTGCTAATCCATAACGCACATCCTTAACATATCTTCTAGTACTTGATTTACCCTTTCTGTTTGCCCATCAGTCTCAGGATGATAAGTTGTACTTAAATTTAGTTGAGTTCCTAAGGATGATTGCATACAAGTCCAGAACCTTGAAGTGAATCATGAGTCTCTATATGATATGATCTTCTTAGTTTTTCCATGAAATTTGATAATTTCATTTATGAATACTCGAGCTACATCGGCAACTTTTTAAGTATCTCTTACGGGAATGAAATGAGTGCTTTTTGTTAATTTATCCACCACAACCAGAATGGCATTGTGCCTTTGTGGAGTGAGAGGTAGTCTGGCAATAAAATCCAGGAGACCTGCTGAGTGATAATGATAAGGTTTCACTTGCTGACATTCAAAACATTTTGCAACGAATTGAACAATATCACATTTCATGCCTATTCTGAAGAATAGTTTCTTGGTATCAATATACATTTTCTTTACCCTGGGATGTGCACAATACACTGCTATGTGGGCTTCCTTAAAAATGGTGTCTCGGAGATCCCCATTATTAGGAATATACATCCTTCCATGAAATCGCATGATTCCATCATCTTCTAGTTCATACCCCTCAAATTTAGGTTCTTTTGACTTTTTACTATCAAGAGTAGATCTTACCTTTAAATACCAGCTATCTCTTATGATATGTTCTAGTACTCGTTGCCTTAAGTCTACTTTGATAGGTATGAGGGAAAATATTCGAGGTCTTCTGCTTAAAGCATATGCCACTACATTCTCTTTTCCTTTAAGGTAAGATATTCCAAAGTCACACTCACTTAGGAATTCACTCCAACATCTTTGTATAGCATTCAAGTCTCTTTGAGTAAACAAATATTGTAAACTTTGATGGTTGCTTTTAAGCATAAAGCTTCACCCTACTAGATAGTGTCTCCATATCTTTAAAGCTAGTACTAAAACGTCTAACTCTAAATCGTGAGTGGTGTAGAGTTCTTCATGAGGCTTTAACTTTCTTGAAGCATACGCTATTACTCTTCTATCCTGCATTAATACTGCACCTAATCCTTGCTTGGATGCATCAGTACATATAGTAAAATATGTGTCCATGTCAGGGACTTGCAAGATTGGTGCACTAGTCAGCAATCTTTTAAGTTTAGAGAATGCTTTATTACATTCCTCAGTCCATTCATACCTAACACCTTTACGTTGGAGAGTTGTAATTGGCTTGGCAATTTTGGAGAATCCTTCCACAAATCTTCGGTAGTAACTGGAACCCATAAAGATTCACACTTCATATGCACTTTTCAGTATTGGCCATGCCATGATTGCCTTTACCTTCTCATGATCTACTGAGATTCCTTCACCAGATATGATATGACCTAAGTAATGAATCTTTTTATGAAAGAAAGAACACTTGGATAACTTTCCATATAATTCGTGTTTTCTGAGGCAAGATAATATTAACTGTAAATGGTATTCATGCTCTTTCTCATTCTTGGAGTAGATGAGAATATCATATAAGAAAAATTGTACAAATTGATCAAGGTATTTGTGGAAAACGTTGTTCATAAGGTTCATGAATAGTGTTGGTGCATTAGTCAACCCAAATGGTACCACAGTGAATTCATAATGCCCAAAGCATGTTTAGAATGCAATTTTAGAAATATCGCTTTCTGTAATCCTTAGTTGATGATAGCTTGATTGTAGATCAATTTTTGAAAAGACAACAACTCCTTTTTGGTCAAAGAGGTCTTCAATTCGAGGCATTGGATACCGATTTTTTACTGTATCTCCATTCAAGTCTCGATAGTCTATGCATAACCGTAAGGAACCATTTTTCTTCTTGACAAAAATTATCGGAGCACCCTAAGGTGAAATATTGGGTTGTATGTGTCCTATATCCAATAGTTCTTTCAATTGAATTTGCAGTTATTGAAGTTATGGTGCTGTCATTCTATAAGGTGTTTTAGAGATTGATCCTGTACCAGGTTTCAATTCTATTGTGAGATCTAGCTCTCTTTCGGGGGGGGGTAATCCTGGTAGTTCCTTTGGAAATACATCTGAAAATTCAGTTAACATTGGATATTGTTCTAAGGATGGTCCTTTTTCCTTGCTTGCTTCTTGAATCACATATGTCTGACAACCTTTTCTTAATCAACGCTTCATTTGCATTGCTCATATGTAGCATAAAGATACTTTTCTCTTGATACCTTGAATTTGGATTGTCTCTCCTTCATCACTTATACCACGAATTATTTTCCCATAACAGTCTACCCAAGCTTGATGAGCTTCTAACCAATCCATACCTATGACGAGGTCATAAGTTCCTAGGGTTGTGACATAAATTTTTAATTTAGTCGAACAAACCCCTAGATCAATTTTGCATTCTTCCACACTTAATTCTATGGATTGGAGTTCTCCTAAGGCCATTTCTACATGTCTGAAATCATTTTGCTTGCGAGCTTCCAACCTACATTTATTTAATGCATATGATGAAATGAAACTATCTGTGGCACCAGTATCAAATAGGATTTTGAATTTTATTCCATTAATAATACCTGAGGATTCCACTACAATGGATTGATGTGTTGCCTGATTGTTTTGACTACTGCATGGATTCTATGATTGCCTTGGGTATTTGATGCTCGCTCTTTCCCTGTTCTGTGCATTATACTTGATGAAGCTTTCGGACAATCACGTTGGAAATGTGGTCCTCCACATCCCCAACAATTAACTTAGGTCATTACTCTTGAATCATATTGTGAGTTTCTAGATAAAGAGCTTCGTCCTCTTTTGTTACCTTATTTCATATTTTTCCACTGTTTTGTTACCTTGGATTAACGTATGAAAGGCCCTGAATTGTTGTTCTTGAAAATATGGAGGTAAACACTTAGCGCGAAATCTTTTCTTGAACAATTCCCAAGGGACATTATTCGTTGTGAGTTGTAGTGGTTTTTCCAGATTCCCCCACCAAATAAAGGCGCTTTCCTTTAATTGAAATATGAAAATTTTTGTTTTTGAAGTAGAAGAGTACTCTCTTAGTGCAAAGCATTTGTTCATTCCTTCTAACCATGCTTCAGCACGTTCTCCAACTCGTCCTCTTAAAAATTCTAGGAGTTTAATTTTCTGCAACTCCCTAGAAATATCTTCCTTTGATTGTCTATACTCAAAACTTTTGGGTTCCACTGGATTTGTTTCTTCGGGTTGAGATTGCTCTTCTTTGGTTTTAGCCATTGTTGACCCTTTTAATGTTTCCAATATGGCTTCCAATGAGCGCATTATAACGGTCAACTCCAGTGCTGGAGTGATTGGTGTGATGATGGTCTCGATGGTGGTGGAAATGGAATGTGCCCCTTGTAGACTCCTCCCTTGATATGTTACATTGAGCGGATTTGATTATTTGATGGACTTCCATAATATATGTATGGTAAAATCTATTATAATATAAAGTCTCAATATATATTATATTAACTATCATTAATTAATTTTATAAAGTTATGGTACAAAACTCAGAAATATTTTATTATTATAAATTTTATTTAATACCCATCATAATATTTTATTCAATATCCATCAAAATATATTACCAAAATTACAACTACTTTTATTCAATATCCCATCAACAACTTTATACTATATCTTTTATAAAATCTAAAAACATACTCATGAAGATGAAATCAAATTTTTTTAAACAGTAATCTAATTATTTTGTGTTTCAACTTCGAATTATTGGATTACCCGAATGCGGGTGAACACCGAGAGCCTTAATGACGAGCCGACAGATTGACGACGTTCGGACCAGCCAGATGGTGGCCAGCGCACCATCCCAAGTTCGCTTGAGGAAAATGCAGGCTCGCCTGCATGAAGCATTTAATGGCCACTCAGGCCGAGAACCGGATGCAGTATGCATTAACATGGAGCCCTTCAACCCCTCAGTTTGCCCTTCGTCCCTCAGCATTTGCCCGCTCCAAGCCAAAAATCCCTGCAGCAGAACTGTTACGAGGAGCCACTATTGGCTTATGTGCTATATCGACCTTGGAAATGGGCATCATTACTCCTATTCCAGGCATTGCCTTTTGAATCCTACCCAGTCGCCCTCTGTTCAATCTCTGTTATCCTTCCCGGCTTCCTATTCTGCTGAACTCCATTCCCACCACATTGATATGGTCTATCACCATATGAGGAGCCGTAGAGGTGGTACCCGAGGTGGTAGCGCAAAGCTCTGAACCTGCCTCACCACCTCCCCCCCAAGAAAATTCTCCCCCTCCCATCTTGCCCCGCAGACATTATCCTCATACTCACAGTGGTCGAGGTCGTGTGCAGGCTTCAATGGCCGAGCACGGAGATTTCAGGCTTCATACAACCACTTTTCCTTTGCGCCCCAATTCAGTGCCTCACTCGACTCGATTCAGGTTCCAAAGCAACCTGAATAGGCCCATCATAACTACTAATATTACCATTGTTTTCTAGAAGAAAATGATCAGCACAGTGCTCCTGTGCGTAACTCTGAAGCGCAACCTTAGGAGGAACGCAGTAATGTAGTTGGTCGTGGCTTTGAGTAGCTCCCGAAGGAAGAAG
Source organism: Pinus taeda (assembly GCA_000404065.3). Classification (NCBI taxonomy): domain Eukaryota; kingdom Viridiplantae; phylum Streptophyta; class Pinopsida; order Pinales; family Pinaceae; genus Pinus; species Pinus taeda. Next base: position 31,080 of record APFE030993131.1, read on the forward strand.
GTAGGGGAAATCAGCATGGCGGACTGCATGCGGAAGGTGAACACGCTGGTGACATTCAGCAACTAGGTGGCAGCTTAGTCGGAGCTTCAATCTCGATGGCAATAGCCGGCAGTTTGAGCAGCACCCTTCCTGCGAGGGAGCCACCAGGTAGCAAGGCGGAAGGCGACGTGGCGGAGGAGGACGAGGAATGGTATCGGTACGCTTGCCTCATTGTCAAGGAGACTCGTGACCAGGATGAACCCAAGTGAAGCCACGTGGCATCTGTTGCCACCCACGCGCCAACTCAAGTTTCTGTTGCTGACGGGTGTGGTCCAGTCACTTGTTGTTTTGATTTTTGTCTACATGATAGGCAGGTATGTCATATTTTCAACTGCATCAGATGGTGTTGTGTCAAAACTTTCTTTTGGTTTCTTCAGTGTTGGGTTGAGGTCATATGTTTGGTTTTTTGTTATGTCAAACTGGTTTACCCAAATATGGGGCAGTTTTGATACTAATGATGAACTCCGCTGATATCAGTTAAGGCTGAGGCCTCTTTGTAATTTTATTTTTTGTTCCTTTTAATAGAATTAGCCTTACAAAAAAATGGAGTTATTGGATTTAATAAATAAAATCTTTTATAAATATATATATCTTAAAAAAAAAAAAAAAAAAAAAAAAAAAAAAAAAATTGATACCTATTTGTAAACTATTTACTCTCATTTTACAATCTAACGATTACCATGAAACAAAATTATTATATATATATATATATATATAATGTCATAAATTTACCTTTAAAAAAAAAGTTGGAGATGGGCATTGTATTGCATATATAATACGTTAAGATGCATAGTTTCAACCAGCGTTGCATGATACCATCTAATTATTATCTCCTCTCGAAGCTAGGTAAAATGATGGACTGAATATTTAGTAAATCAAATCATGTAAATTTTATAATAATACATAGCATTTCCATCCTCATGTATCTCGATATCCTATTGGAATAAAACATAAACGGCAAGGTATTTCAATTTTAATCTTGTAACAATTTACTTAGAAAATACAAATTGGCATCGTCCATATTCATTTCTATTGCACAGTACCATCCTTTAAGTCTTCTACCAAAACATAAAGGACATGTCTATTGAATAGACGTGAGAATAGTCAACATCATAAAATTCTAATTTAAATTTTTTTTTAATAAATCCAAATATAAGGGACATATGAAAATTAATGTAAAGTGAAAATATATCGGTATTCATAGTACATAATAGGTCTGAAAAGAAATTATAGGTAACTTTTTTTAAAAAACCATATAATTATTTTATAAAATGAATCTATATATATAATGGACATAAGAAAACTAACAACGCTAAACCATGGCTAACCTACAGTGCTATATTAGTTGTCTAACGACGTACTAACCAGGGTCAAGGGAGACCTATGCAACCCTGTGAGCGAGCATAATTAACACTTGTTGCACACATCCTAGTGACAACGAGTTACGTTTGACCATGTCCATATCTCCCAATTTGGACCACTGGCTGGCCTCCAGACGTTGCGATGGATGTTTGCATTGGCATAAAAGCTTAATTTTAAAATTAACTATTTGATTAAGTTAAAATATATATATTTTCAAATTTCTCATCATGTTTGGTAATAATATATAAAAATTTATCTATCATAAATTATTTAACAGTGAACATACTTTTTTTTTGTAAGCTTGGTAGGACTTTGATTTTCATGTCCATTACATACCCCGCTACAGGGAAGGGTAGCCCAAGATTTGAACCCAAGACTTCCGGTTCCGTGAGACTTCATTTCCACAGCCATTGCCACTTGAGCTACCCCATGTGGACAACAGTGAACATACTTGGAATCCACAAAAAATTAAATTTTAGGCATGAACGACTCGGTTAAAAGAAAAAATGGAGTTTATAGCTTTATTCTATTTCGGTTCAGAGAATGTTTTGCTACCTCAGAAGTTGAATAAACACAAGAAATCTGGAAGCCCCTTCCACTTGTCTGCAAATAATGTTATTTGAAGAAAATCAGTGTGAAAAGTAATGCGGTGTAGGTATAAGGCATATGACAGAGCAGACATGTCTATGTACGCCAAAGACTATTTCTATTAAGGTTTCAGTCATTAAACTCCCGGATGGGTGTACCGTAGATCATTCTCTCTGGGGAATGAATTCTAGAATGAAACAATATAGGTTTCAAATGGTTTAGTCAACACTGATGATACTCGCATCTATGGTTGAAAAGGGAAAACGCAGAGGTGATAGTAGAAGTCTAGCGCCTACAAGGTCCGAAGAGTTCAAACCTTCCGCTCTGATACCAAATGTAAAGATCTTCTCAAAGTAAATTGTTAATAGAATTTACAATTACTGCAGCCATTAATGTAAAGACCAGCACAAAGTAAATTATAAAATTCTATAGAATTGAAAATTACGGCAACCATTAATTTGTTTACACAATTACGGTCAAAAATTTACACAATTACAGTCTATGCATAATTCATCAAATTCACATTTTCATACATGGTTCCCTGGTTTGATGTCAATTACTTGCTGATGTAGCTCCAATTACTTCTGATACCAAATGACTAAATCCTCCCAGCCAACCTGAGCATAACCTTGGTACTCAACTCCAAAATACTTCTTAATTAAAGTATTTTAGTCCCCCGTGCCCAAAAGCCTCAAGAATAATTGCTCAGTGACTTCTTGCTCAGTCCTGAAATTTCGACTCGAATACTCCGTTCAGAATTCAATCTCCCACTCTCAATATCCTTTTCCTTTCCTCAACTGATCCCCCTTCTACCTCAGGGTGTTTGGAATAAATACTCTTCGTAGGCAGTCACCGCATTCTTCCAACGCCTTCATTTAGATTTTATTTGACCTTATTTGATAGGTAAGGCTTTCATATGTAATGTGAGGTGGGATGTGTTTTTAGTTTGATATGATTGACATAGTTACATTTACATGATTTTTTTTTACTTTTATAAAGTTTAATTTATAATAATAAAATCAATATATATATATATATATATAGATATATATATATTAACAATAATATGACTTATAACTCAACTCTATAATGATTAACATTTACATTAGAAATCAAAATGGAGTAGCGCTCTGCAACTAAAAACCTAATGGCGGCAAGGCAGTGAAACCCTTGGGGCAGCGTGAAGGAAGGGCCAGAAGGCCATCAGTAGCCTGGAAGCAACAAAGGTATGACAGAAGATGTCAGGAGGGGAGAGATCCCCTCCTATCGGGATACGGTAGCAGGAGATGGATAGAGTAGCCAGGAGACAGGGGAACGGAAGAGTGCAGGACCGGTGCTAGGAACTTCCTGGCAAACAGGCCGCAGAGGAAAGTGCCTGCCATGTGCAGAGGAGAGACCCAGGTTCGTGATTCCAGGGAATAAACTGGAAAAGTACAGAAGCTATATGAGGGACCATGCCCTTATCTGCAAGTTCGTAGGAGTTTGGCCGTCGAAAAGAGATCTTACCAAGTGGATTCAGCAAAAATGGTAGCCCCAAGGCCACATTGAGCTCAAGTTGGGAGCGAAAGGCTTCTTCACGGTAATCGTCTTTAACCTGCAAGATAGGGAAAAGGTATTTAAAAATGGCCCATATTTCTATTACAATGCTGGTTTGTTCATGCGTTTCTAGGAAGAATGCTACAACCCCGATAAAGAAACCTTTCTAGCTGCGCCTGTCTGAGTTCGCTTATTCGGGCTTCCCATAGATTTCTGGAACTCGGAAATCTTGGAGGGGATAGGAAACTCAATAGGCAGTTTCATGAAAATAGCAGAAACCATGAAGAAAGGAAGATACACCTCGTATGCTAGGATCTGTGTTTATCTGAACCTAGCAAACCCCATCCCTGATACAATAGAACTTGAATATCACGAAGATGTTTGGCAGTAGAACATAGATTACGAACACATCCCATTTAGGTGTCGTAGGTGCCATGCCCATGGCCATCTGGCAAAGGAATGCCCGATAACAAGAGAGGAAGAAGAAAGTAGAAGACCCCTGCAAAAAAAGAAAGAGCCAACAGATCAGGAGGAATACCAAGAAGTGAAAAACAAAAGGAAAGTAAACAAGGAAACCCCCCAGAAAGGAAGGAAGGAAAAACAATCAGCCCCAGAGAAACCAAACAGCTTTGCAGTTCTGCAGGTAGAGGACGAAGAGGAAGACCAACCTATGGAAAATCAAGAGGATAAGGGGTCGGACAGTAGTGAGAGCTGTGAAAGAAACCACTCAAAAAGGAAAGCCCTGAGCGAGCCAACAGAGAAAGGTAAGGAACAAGACGAACAAGCTGAACAGATGGAGACAGACCAAGAGACTAGCAGGGAAGATCTAAGTCATGAGGAAGAAGTCTTAAGAAAACTTCTGAACGAATGGAAGAACCTAGATGAGAGGTTTATTCCGGAAGAACAAAAGAGGTTGTATGCGAAAACCTTCCAGCAATATAAAGCAAAACTTGGAAAAGATAAAGCCGCACCAGAAGAATCCCAAGAGACCCAACAGGAAAGCAAACCTGATCAGCAAGGCCAAGGTAAAGGGGGGAAAAAGGAGGAAGGAAAAACCTTAAGGACTCCATCCAACTCATGGGCGAAATGTTAGTCAATACAGGGAGAGTGGTCCCGCTATCAGCGGTCTTCCAAAACCTTTCTCAAGTTAACCAATGATTTTGACATCTTGGAATATCATAGGTTTAAACAGCAAAGAAAAACAGAGACATCTGGTGGCAAGACTGAAGAAGGACAAACCCCAAATTATGCTTATCCAAGAAACTAAAATCTCAGGCCAGAAAATAGGAGAAATACTCAATAAAATAAAACCAAGATATGAACATGTAACTATAGATGCCAAAGGGAGTGCAGGAGGGATAGCAATCATTTGGAATCCAGCAGAAATCCTAACCAACTGGTGGATAGGAATGACAAGAATCCTGACAGGGAGATTCAGGCTCATAGGGCAAAGTGGATGGGTGGCGATCTCGGCAGTCTACGGGCCCCATAACCGTGCTAATAGAGGCATGTTTCTCAATCAGTTGGAAAAACTTAGGAATCTGCACCAGAAGCAGAGATGGATCCTGGCAAGCGACTTCAACTTAATCACTTCTAGAGAAGAGAAAAAATGTGGAATAATCAGAGAATATCTGGAGATGGAAAGATTCAGAGAAGTTCAAACAGAATTAAGGGTGGTTGATATCCCAACTATAAACGGGAAATTCACCTGGAATAACAAAAGAGGTGGTACCAAACAAATTGCATCAAGACTAGACAGATTTCTAATCTCAGAGCACATAATTGGGCTGGATATTTTCTATGAAGCCTCTATCCTTCCCTCAATAAGGTCTGACCACTGGCCAATAAAGCTAGAAATAGCATTGAACAATCTGAATAAAAAGAGGCCCTTCCGGTTTGAGTCCTTTTGTCTTAGAGCTCCTGATTTCCTCGTCAAAATAAGGAGCTAGTGGCAGGATAGCAGGAGTGGAAAGGAAGGTCGTAGCAAAATGCACTCTTTCCAGCTCAGACTCAAAGAAATCAAAAGAAAAATCAAGAAGTGGAACAGGGAAGAGTTCGGCAATATCCAACAGGAACAAGGCAAACTCCAGTCCAAACTGGAAAGAATACAGTAGCAAATCATCTCGGAAGGACGAAATCAAGAGATAGCTGAGGAGGAAGGCAGGGTAATCACTCAAATGGAAGAAAGGCGAAAGCAGGAGGAAATCCTGTGGAAGCAGAAATCTCGGGTCCAATGGTTAAAAGAGAGGGAAAAAACTCCCAATTTTTCCATAAAGAAATGTTAAGTGATCGCCAGCACAACAGAATCTTCTCTTTGAAAGACAGCCAGGGAAACAGAGTGACCCAGCAGACAGAAATAGAACAACTCTTGGTGGATCACTTCAAAGGTATCCTCACTGAACCAAATGCCAATAGATCAAAGGACATAGACAAGGTTTGCCAACATATCCCTAAGAAAGTTTCCAGAGATCAAAATCTAGCTCTCCTCAGGGTAATCACCAAGGAAGAACTTGAAGAAGTTGTCAACAAAATGCCGAAAAATAAGGCTCGAGGTCCCGATGGCTTCACCATTCAGTTTTACCAGGCGCCCTAGAGTTTTATGGGGAATGACCTAATAGACATAGTGGAGGAATCCAGGTGCTCAAAGCGCATGCACCAAGGCCTGAACGCCACTTTCCTGTCTCTAATCCCGAAGACGGGCTGCTCGGAGGAACCGCAGGGCTTCAGGCCCATTTCCTTATGTAATGTCGTCTACAAAATTTTAGCAACAGTCATGGTCAATAGGCTCAAGTCGATCCTACCGGATCTCATTGCCCCGGAGCAAACTGGCTTTGTCAAAGGGCGGCAAATCACCGATGGCATCATAGTGGCCCAGGAAGTGATTCACTCCTTGAAAAACTCCCACACCCCAGGTATGCTTATCAAATTGATTTGGCTAAGGCATTTGACCGCCTTAGCTAGAGATATTTGGAAGGCATTCTTAAAGACTATGGTTTTGACCAAAGATGGATAAACTGGATCTTGTCTATGGTCGGCACTCCCGTGATGTCAATTCTATTAAATGGCACCCCCACCGAAGCCTTCACTCCCTCCCGCGGGCTCCGGCAAGGCGACCCCCTGTCTCCTTTTCTCTTCATCCTAGCTGCGAAAGGTCTGCGTAGGTTGGTTAAGGCTCAAGTCTCCAGGGATCAGCTAAGGGGCCTTCGAATCTACGGGAATGATACATCGGTTTCGCACCAGCAATTCATAGATGATGTGATGCTATACGGTCAAGCCACGTTGAAGGAGGCCCAAAGATTCATCAAGACATTATCAGAATTCAACAAAGCTTCTGGGACGGAGATTAATAAGGACAAATCAGAAGTGTTTTTTTTCAACACCCCGCAGGCTGCCCAAAGATTCTTGGTGCGCACTCTGGGCTTCAACATCATAACCTTCCCGTCAAAATACCTAGGGATTATGTTGCACAAGCATCAATACAGGACGACCAATTGGGAACTTCTAATCAAAAATATCCGAAACAAGATGGAAAACTGGACCTTTCGCTCGTTGAATGCCCCAAGCCAGCTAATCCTTCTAAAAGTTGTTCTGTAGACTATACCAATCTACCAGATCTCGTGCACTATAAGCCAAAAGCTGGTTGCTTTGTTCAAGAAATTCCTCTGGCAGAGTACCAGCAAGTCCAGAAAGTGGGCCTTAATTTCATGGGAATGGCTAAGTCGGCTCCCAAAAGATGGCGGTCTAGGGCTTCGCGACCCTTTTGTCCTCAACCAAGTCATGGGTGCAAAGCTCTGATGGAGGTGGACTCAGGGCGGCCCTGACCTGTGGAAAGAGATATGGGAAAGAAAATACGATGGGGCAGGGGAACCCGAAGGAAGACTGAGAAGTGAGATGGAGATTAGAGGCTCAGCAATCTGGAACCTGGCGAAGGGCAACAAAGACCTAATAAAGAACCATAGTTTTTGGGAAATACGAGCAGGTGACAAGGCCAGGGTCTAGTAGGAATCATAGCAGCAACGCGAAAGACTCATCCAAAAGGACAGCCTTCACGATATTCACGCTTTCACGTTCCAGGCTGAGGCAATAACCGTCGGCAATTTCTGGAAATCAAATGAAGAAAGATACTAGCGCAATTGGAAATAGAAAGGGGACAGTGAAGGGGCCCCAGAAACTGACAGATGGCACGAGTACTACACAAAGATGGCATCTCATAAAGTAGCCAGGAAAACAGGGCCCGACATTCTTAGATGGGGTAAACGAATTCAAGGTAATTTCTCAATAGCAGAAGCCTACTACCAAAAAGCCAATCAAAATCAACAGCCGGAAACCAAACAATGGAAAAATCTATGGAAAATCAAACACTGGCCAAAAGTTTCTTTTTTTGTATGGACTATTCTTCACGGTAGAGCGCTTATCTGGGACCAGATTCAGAGGAAGGGGCACCAAGGTCCATCCCACTGTGCTCTCTGCAATTCCCAAGAGGAGACTATGGAACATTTGATGAACCGCTGCACAGTCAGCAAGTTCCTGTGGGAAAGTCACTTCAGATTGTTTGAGCGCCGCCATAGAAACCACCGGAACATTGTAAACACCATAGCAAATTGGCCGAGAAAACCTTACCAGTATCTGGTGATCAACCGTGCATGGATCCTTTCTGCCGAGTTCTTGCTCTGGAACATCTGGAAAGCATGGAATGGGGCAATCTTCAAAGCAGAATCCAGATCCCCAGCAGCCATTTGGGAACAAATCACCAGGAACATACGTGAAACAATCCTAACAGAAAGCTAGAAGGACGAACACTGCCAGGCGTCGCAAATGGAGGAGGCAATCCTGAAAAAACTTGAGGTAAACCAGAGTATGACAATTGGGGGTGTCAAAAGAAAAGACTAGACTAGGGAAGTGGCTGAAAGCAACCAGTATCGCCATCCCCCGCAGGGATTCATAAAGCTTAATTTCGATGGCACCGCAAAACATAACCCGGGAGAGGCTGTCATTGGGGGAGTCTTCAAAGATGACGGGGGCAAAACCCTGCGAACCTTCGCGATGGATTGCGGGGAAGCCTCAAATAACGAATCCGAATTGCATGCCTTGAAACGAGGCCTGGAAATTGCAATACAGGTAAATTTCAAGCGACTCCAAATTGAGGGAGACTCGAAGTTAGTGGTAGACATGGTTAGGAAACTTCAGCAGCAACAACCAGTGGACAAAATCAGTAAGAGCTGGAGAACAGCATGGCTTGTAGGAGAAATTGGGAAACTCTTGCCCAGAATCGAATACCTAATTCCATCTCACATTAGACGATCTGGAAACAAACCGACGGATTGGCTTGCGAATTGGGGCAGTCGAAATCGAGGCAAAGAGATCGATAGTGAAGGTTTGTCTCAACTACTTCCAGAGGAGAGAGCCAACCTCCAACAATTGCTTGACGTCGATAAGGGTGGTAAAGGCAGGCTCGAGGCGAACGGCCAAGATCAGGCGGCATGCAGCAACTGTGGGAAAAGATCACAGCGGATGGGAACGGCCAGCACATCCGTGGGAAATGACAACAATAATAGAAATGATAGAATCAGGCAGGTGACAGGGCATGGCAGGATTGGTCAAGGGGACGGAGAAGAAATGAGAAATGATACATAATTAAAGAAGGATCTGGAGTTAGCTTGGAAAGTTGGGAGAATTGACAGAGGAAGGATGACAGGTGGCACAAGAAGTACCGAAAGATTACAGCAGGAGAAGCCGGGAGAATGTTGGAGTAATGACGCATAAAGCAGGTCGGTCAAGTCATGCCTCATCCCGAGATAGAGATGCAGGGCTGTCAGTCAAAAAATTAAATGGCCAAGTGGAGGCCTGGTTGGTAGGACAATGGGTCGATAATAACCATATGCCTGAGGAGGAAAAGGGAAAACTCATGCAGTTTAGTAATAACCATGAAAAAAAGCGGAAAGGTGTCAGCGCGACTCTGCGACCAGGCCTCTTCCCCAGCTCCGGCAAGAAAAGGTGGTATGTTTCCTATCATCCCTGTCTTACAAGTGTTATGTTACCTAACAATTACATTATCCTTGTTCGACCAGAAATGTTCCACCCCAGTAAGCAGAATATCAGAAGTAGAACTGATAGTGGCCCTCCCGACACTTGGTCGATTCTCCTCTTCCACCTTAGAGCACGGGAGGCCTTGCATGGCGATAGTTCTAGCTCCTACTCAGAGAGATGGGAGGTGAGGGGGGTGTTGTTGGGTCTCGTCGTGCTCCAAGAAGGGTACTGTAGCCCCGCCCACATCTGTCCCCTAGATTCCTGTCGTGGCTCTCAACATGGAAGCTATCCTCACCAGAAGGCTAGGTTTGCTGCACTTCGCCACATTGTCTGGCGCAGGTTTTCTCGAGCTAATGAGAGAGGGAGGCGGGTCTTAAGCCGCTTCACTAGGAGTGTTGTTTTAAGGATGCAGACAACCAGCCATGCTGAAGCTAGGCTGGCCAGCGAGAGGATTTTGATAGCGTTTCAACTCAATAACACTGACGTGTGGTTTTCTGTTGTGATAGGTAGTAAAGCTCATACAACTTCAAGGTCCCAGGCCTGTGGCAAGATGGCACCGATGAAGGCTAAATCTGCAAAGACCCGGGAAGATGGCACCAGTAGCCATCTGAGCAAAAGGGGTAGGAAGCCTGACTCTGAAAAGATCATGCACACGATCAACGCGTACATGGTCGGGATTCCTCTGGAGATTCACACCCAAATCAATGGGTGGGAGCATGAGCTGCGGGATATCAGCGATAACAAAGAAATTCCTCGCGAAGATTGGGAGGATTTGATCCCGGACCCAGGCACTTCAAGGGGCAGAAATCCCCTGTTCAATATAACGCTTCAGCATTACTGGATCATGAAACATGTGGTTGGACGGGATATGGAGGTAAATCAGGCCATTCGTGAAGAGGAGGACGAGGAATGCAAGCAGGCCGAGGAGCAGCTCAAAAGACAATTGGCGGAAGAATCGGATAATATCAAGAATACTCTTCTGAAAGAGATTGCGGCCGTCCAAGTCCAGGCAGCAAGAAACCATCTGTTGTTGAAGAACATGGAGCAAATGTTGCTTGACCTAAAATGGGCCATAGAGCAGAAGCTGTTGAAGCCTAGCACCAGCGCTCCATAGCCTGCCCCGGGCAACACGTCGGACGAGGATTAGCTGAGATGAGTCTTTTTCCTTTTGTTTTAAATGTTGATAAAATAGAACTGTGTCTGGTTGTTTATAATTCATGCTCCTGTCGTTAGCTTAGTCAGTAATAGACAAAAACATGGTTATGACAGGAAAAAGGAGCAAAACATTTACAAATTTTGGTCAGGTTTTAAGGCCGAAAGGTGGCGGTCTGATTTCCTATGGGCAGACCCGCCACCTAAACTTTAGTATGCTGTAATTTTGTTTTATCATCTGGAATGAAGAATGCCTAACTTTACAAAAAAAAAAAACATTTATATTAGAAGGATTGAAATTGTAAATTTTGTTTAACAACCTGGTAAGTACAAAGTATTTAATATGTATATTTGAGTGTAAAATCTCTTTTCTTAGTAATTTAGTATTTACTCCCTTTTCATTTAATTAAATATTTTTCCTACTAACTATACTAGTGTGAGGCATGTGATGTGTGCATATGTAGCTATCATATGCATACATTGTATGTATGCTAATACTCTTTTGCTTATAGATCGAAATGGGACATTATACCATGTAATAAGTCCAAAACCAAGAGTGAAGACATAACCTGCAGTAGACTTCCAATCATCAGGGTCACTAACCCAATCAAAATCAGTGAAAACCAACCAATAGATGAGATGCTTCTGCACTGTAATGAATCCCAAACTGAACTGAACCTTGAACATAATGAAGTATTATTTTAGTCGTTTTCCAATGAATTTCATGTGGTTTTTGCATCGATTGAGCAACAAGGCCAACAATAAAGGAAAGATCGGGACGGGTATGGGTCAGATAGAAAAGTTTTCCAACAAGTTGACAGTATAAGGTAGCATCAACTTCAGGGAAAGTACAAGTGACTAAAAGTTTGACTCCAGACTAAAAGGGAGAAGGGGATGACTTATAGTCTTCCATGTGAAAGTGGTGTAGAAGATCACAAACATACTTGGACTTAGAAAGGGAAATACCTTCTTTGGATTTCAAGATTTTAAGATCAAGAAAGTAATGCAAGTGCCCTAAGCATGTCATTTCAAACTACTTTTTAAGGTTATACTTCACATGGTTTATAAGGTTGGGATAACTACCAGTAAGGATAAGATCATCAACATAAAGAACAAGAATGATAAGAGACTTACCCACTTTCTTGGTGTAGACAGTATTGTTAGAATGACACCTAGAAAAGCCAGTATCTAAAAGAAAGCTATCCATTTTGGCATACCAATCCCGAAGGGCTTGCTTGAGACCATAAAGGGATTTCTTAAGCCAACATGCAAGGCTAGAGTCTTTTTGTAAAAATCCTGGAGGTTGTTCCATATAGATCTCTTCATGCAAGTCCCCATGCGAGAAGGCGGATTTAACATCCATCTAGTGGACTTCCCATTTGAAAGAGGCAGCAGGGGAAAGAACGAGGTGGATAGAGTTCATTTTTGAAACAGAGGAGAAGGTTTCAGTATAGTCAATGCCTTCAACTTGTGAAAAAACCTTAGCAACAAGATGAGCTTTATGTTTATCAACTTTTCCATCTGGTCCAAACTTGGTTCTGTAAACTCATTTGAATCTAACAAGTTTTTGTCCCTTTGGAAGAGGAATAAGGTCCCATGTATCATTTGCCAATAAGGAATGATATTCTTCATTCATAACCGCATCCCAATCTAGATGGCCTGAAGCTTTTGCAAAGGTGTCAAGATCATAATTCATTGAAGCTTGAGTCAGTAAAGAAGAGGCTCTACCAAATTGAAAATGTGTACAACATTGATCTATAGGATCACCTGCAAGAGCACCTGCTACATCCCGAGTATTGCGGATCCATTTTGGAAGATGAGGAGCTGAAGGAGAATCCCGAGAAAATGGGGGAGGATTATCATCCTCGTTGTCATCATCTGAAGAAGGAATACTTTAAGAAGTAGAAGGGATAGAGAGAGGTGGCATATACGCCGAACTACGCTTGTAGGCTGATATATTTTCAGCAGACTTTACATCTCTTCTAATGATAACATTTTTGGATTAGGTTGAAGAAGTCTATATCCTTTGTCATCTTCAGAATTTCAAACAAAAACACATTTTTCACTCTTAGGTTCTAAGGCTTTATGTTTCTCATCTGGAATATGGGCCCATGCTTCACTTCCAAAAGCACGAAAGTGACTTACATCTAGTTTAATTGAGCTCCATGCTTCTTCTGGAGTGATATTCTTTAAAACCTTAGTAGGAGCGCAATTTAATATGTAATTTGCACAATTAATTGCTTTTGCCCAAAAATTAAGACCAAGTCCTTTAGATTGAAGCATACAATTAGCCATTTCCTTTAAGGTGCAATCCTTCCTTTCGTCTGCACCATTTTGTTGTGGAGTATATGGAACAGTGTGTTGCAATTGAATGTCATGCTCAATGCATAAGTTGATGAATTCGTTGTTAGCATATTCTCTGCCATTATCAGATCTTAACTTAAGAATTTGATGTCCAAATTATTCCTCAACAAAGGTCTTAAAGGCCAAGAACATGTTAAAGACTTCACTCTTGATTTTTAAGAAGCATACCCAAGTGTGTCTAGAGAAATCATTAATGAAAGTTAAGAAATAATTGTAGCCAAAGAATGAAACAACTAGAAGTGGGCCACATAAATCACTATGCACAAGTTGTAAAGGGGTTGAGGCATGTCAAGAAGCACGTTTTTCAAAACTATCCCGATGATTTTTCCGAATACACATCCGGAACAAACACCATCTCTGTAAGATATCATAGGAAGACTTGTCACCATATTTTCTTTACATATATTTTGAAGAGAGCGATAGTTTAAGTGACCAAATCGCTCATACAAAAGTTTTCTCACTTCATCAATATGAGTAACAAATACCAAGGGAAGAATTGATGACCCAAATTTGTTAAACTTATACAACCTTGTAGAATGATCAACAATGTCAGTAGCTAAAATCTATCTAGGATCTCTTAGGTCCTTAATTACAACATCATGAAGTGAAAATTCAACAGTTTTACTGTCACCTAAATGAGTTATCTAATATATAGATAGAATGTTGCAGGATAAGGTAGGAACACATAATATATCATTAAATTTACCATTGTCTAAATGAATAGTTCCAGTCCCTACAACATTAAGAGATCTATCATCAACAACATATATATTTTTGGTGTTACAATCATTTAAAGAAGAAAACATGACTTTGTTTTTTGCCATGTGATAAGAAGCTACAAAATCAATGAGCTACTCATGAGAATGAAAAGAAGAAGATACATTTAGTGCATAACCAGACCAACATGCTTGACAACCACATGCAGAAAGTGTTATTCCTGAAGATGAAGTTGAAGTTAAAGAGTGCTCCAAATGGATGTTATGATTCTTCATTGTTGCTTTCAAGACTTCTATCTTCTTAGAGCATTTGGATTCTAAGTGGCCATCATGATTACAAAAGTTGCAATGTTTATCAGTCTTCTTCCCTTTGTTTTTAGTTGCCTTATCATTTTTTTTGGTTGATTTTTCATTTTGAAACTGAAATAGCTTAGGACCCTTGTTTGGTTTAGGACCATTCTTTTTAGGATGTTGCTTCTTAGTATTCTTTGAAATTGGTTGTTGTTGGACCGCTAAGGCTTTCTTAGAAGTGTTTACAGTAGTAAGAAGACCAAGATGTAAGAGTTTTTTTTGTTCTCTTATTAAAGAATCACAAAAGACATCAAAAGAGGGGGACTTGTAGTCTTGTCCTTAAGAAATAAAGGCTTCTCTAGTAGAATGGAAGGTGGAAACAAACACAGAGTAGGTTGGTCCTAACTTCGTAAGAATGGAATAGATAAGGTTACCATATTCTTCCTTAACCTTAACACCTTCCAAGAGAAGTATAAGGGTCTTGAACTTGGACAAAAATCTTCAATGGAAGAAAAATTATTTGAGTCCAACATAAGCAACTCATTTTCGAGTTGATGGGCTCTAATTTTATTTTTAATTCCAAAAACTTTATTGAGTTGTTTTCATTGTTTCATCGAAGGTATCAATTTCTGTGATATGGAACTAAGGTATAGAGAAATAGACATCTCTATCAACCCACATGCTTGATCTTGCTTATTTTCCCATTTGGCTTGTTCATCTTCATCTTGAGGTTTAGACTCTTAGTCTAAGGCTATTCTATAAAGACCTTTATTTCTAAGTAAAGCCACCATGTAGGATAGCCATTAGAAGTAGTTGGTGTTGTCAATAATAACTAGGCATAGACTTTCCATTTTAAAAGAAATTTAAATTGTATATGTTAAAACTAAGTGTTTCAATGGAAAGATCTCGAAAAGTTAGGCCAATTAAAAAAAACGGCACTGAAAACGGCTTCTAAGTGAAGAAGTTATGGTTTTTTGAAGAAAAATTGTTGAATATGTCAACGAACCACTTGAATGTTGAGAAGTTGATGATAATGTTATATGTAAAAATAAAAAATAAAAATAAAAATCCCCAATTTTTAAATTTAATCTAATTAGCCTATTTTGAAGAAAAAAAATTACTTTATATGACCCAACTTTATAATAAGTGAAAGTCGCTTTTACAATGGTACTTTATGAACTATCCACTAAATTGTAACTTAAATAAAAGATAAAGTGGCTTTAGAATTATAAATAACTCACTTTTTATAATGGTTCAAAACATTTTTACATAAAGTAACTTTAAAACATAAGTTACATGTGTTTTTTTTGAAAAAGTAGCTCAACAAAAAGAAAGACTTGAACCCAAAGTAACTCGAGACCAAGTGAGATAGTTTAAAAGGTTAGTAATTGTTGAAAAGTAGGAAGGTTTTTTTTTGTTCATTAAAGCTTTGGGGTGCGTGCTTGCTTGAAAAGCCCTTTTTTTCCTACAAAACAAAAAAACAACCACACAAACCAAATGAATAAGCAAAAGTATCCAAACCTTGCAGCTTAAAGTTAGATTTGACCAGAAACTAGATATTTTCCTCAATGTTTCTAATTTTCCGGATATCACAATAAGGTGGCGGAAAAGAGCATATGCATGAGAAAAATCCTTTCTTTCTATTTCTGATTTGCCCAAATCGCACAGAATCGCGGGCCAAAGAGCGTACGCAGAAATGAAAGGTATAGATCTGGTAATAATTTTTTTTATAGAAGACTATAAACTGAAATAAACATATAGATAAATAACTATAACTGCAAATAAAGATTGTATACCTCCATATCTTAAAAATGACGTAGCTAGGGCTACCGAAGACCTTTTCACGTGAAACCAAAGGGGTTCCTCACTGGAACAGATGCTCCTAACACAATAGAGCATTCATCTCAGCCTGAAAGCGGTCAGAAACAATATATCTAGGAAACGACAGTCAGATGCAGTAGTACCGACTTTGGATTTGGATCACCAATAAATGCGACCCTCGAATAGCTCTGATACCATGTAGGAGTTTACAGGGTAAGTTCCTTAGATAGAACACCAAAGGACATTGCTGACAAACAAATCACATATTCGTACACCAATATTCTTGACATGGTTAAAACCCTCAAAGAGGGAAACAGTCCACGCCCTGAGCCAATGCGGCCACTTCAGGCAATTTATTATTGTAAAATAAAAGAAATTTACATAAGCTTCTCTCATGAACGATCCCCTAACAAATGACCCTCCATGCTCTTTAAATAGAGATCATGGACCGATCAGGTGTTAAGCCATGGATCAAGTGTCAGTAATACCAAAGAGAGAATGAATTGTTGGATCAATTCATGTCTAGAACATATCGTAACCGTCGGATTGTAAGTTACAAAAAGTATATACTAAAGAAACACACTTTACCTAACTATACACTAGACCAAGTTATACTTAATTATTTCCTATGTGTTGGAATATCCTAACATAAAACCTCATTTTAGTTTACATAATGTTGTAAGAACTGGAACTTAAATATCGTAAACACGACTTTACCTATCATGTCAAGAATGTAATATTACATCTTAATACACAAGTTTTTCATTATTAAAGTCTTCACATATTTATCACTACATGATTTATATTGATTTTGAAATAAATCTGAAGAAAAAACATGTGAATTGATTAATAAACCAATAAGTATCTAAATCTATACTAAATCTTCAATGTTGTTTCCAAATTCCCTATTTTCTCATTTTGGTTATATTATTCTCATTTTCCTATTTGAGAAGGATTGTCAACTTGAATCCTTATTATCATAGATATTGTACACCATGTTTTAAATTGCATTTATATTCATGGAGATATGTCGCACAGTGAAAATAAGGGAGGTTATTTTACTATATTGAAAAACTTTGATGATGGTTGTAGTGGGCCTTTTAGTACACACATATAACATAGATATGATTTTCCTTCTCCATTTTCTATCATTTTGTAAGTTATTTTAGATTGATACTCACAATGTCATTTAAGAAAGGAGATTATATGAGTATATTTAGATTGATATCTTAATAAAATATAGTTATAAATTGACCACTCATGCTTAGAATTACAATCCTTTGATCCTTCTTGATGTCTATCTAAAGCCTATAAAAGAAGTATACTATAAATTAGATTTAAACACATTAAACAAATATGTTAAAATTTTGAGGCTATGTAAAGAATGGGAATGAGCTCTACTAGGGTTATGAGTTACGAGGAAAATCTGAAGCATTTGAGAGCATCAGATTTGCAGTTTTTGCAATCGTTTTCGTATTGGAAGGCTCTAACAAGGGGATATGAGCGCCCCAGCTGGGGGGGGGAGAACGAACCCCTCGTATCAAAGTGTAGCAGCAAGTGAAACCAGTGGAAAAACAGGAACGTTGCATGGCCAAGGAGACACCCCTAATGAGGGACCTTTAATGGGAGTCAAATGGCAAGCATGAATCCACAGGCCATGCCTCTCACGCACAACCAAGAAACCCAAATTCGTGATACCCTCCAACAAACTGGAGAACTACCGCAAGTACATGAAGGATCATGCCCTGATCTATAAATTGATTGGGATGTGACCATTAGAAAAGGACTTGATCAAGTGGATCCAGCTAAAATGGCAACCCAAAGGCCATATAGATCTAAAGCTTGGAGCTCAAGGGTTTTTAATAGTAATATTTGTCAGCCTAGAGGACAAGGAGAGGGTTTTTGAAAATGGACCATACTTTTACTACAATGCAAGGATTTTTATGAGATATTGGGAGGAATGCTACAATCTGGATCGGGAACAGTTTATGGCCGCCCATGTTCTAGGTTCGCCTCTTCACTCTACCGTAGATTTCTGGGATCCAAAAACTTTGGAAGGGATAAGCAACTCCACTGGAAGATTCGCGAAAGTAGTTAAATCGACCCGTCGGGGGAGATACACTTCGTATGCCCGCATCTATGTTTACATGAATATCACTGAACCCCTCCCTGAATTTGTAGAACTGGAATACCAAGATGAGATCTGGCAGCAGCCTATAGATTACGAGCACATCCATTTTCGTTGTCATCACCACCATGAGTATGCCCACTTGTATAAATATTGCACATTGAATAAAAAAGAACTTGAAGTTGGGTCTCAAGCCAAAGAGCAGACTTCGCCGTGAGAGTATAATGAAGGTTTTCAATAGGTCTCACATAAGAAGAAGAATGTTAAACAAGCCTAAACACATTCGATAGCAAAGCAACAAAATCCAGAGAATCAAAATCATTTTGGGGTTCTACAGGATATGGGGGGAAGTTCCAAAGTCGCAGATCACCCAAAAGAAATGGCACGAGGGAGAGAACCAACCAAAACAAATCCTAAGCCAAAATGAAAAAGCCAAATGGAACCCTTAGACAAGAAGAACAATAGCAGCCCATGAAACTCAATATCATGGATATTGATACATCAAAGGAGGATTTGAGCATTGAAGAACAGATTTTGAAGAAATTGATGCATGAATGGAGGAATCTAGACGAGAGGCTCATCCCAGAGGATCAAAAGGAGCTTTACCAGGACATGTTCCAGCAATATCAGGTGAAGTAGAGTAAAAAACCATCAGATCCGCAGGATATCATTGGTTCCCAGTTGGGAGGCTCACAAGAACCCGAAAGCCAAAACAAGGGAGGTAAGAAACATGGAAGGAAAAATCTTCAAGAATCGGTCCAAATGGTAGGAGATTCATTAGTCAATTCTAAACAGGTGGTACCACTATCGCATTTTTCCACAAAATTAACAAAGTCTCTCAATGATTGTTATCTCCTGGAATGTGAGGGGCCTCAACAGCCGAGGTAAACAGAGATATCTGCAGGATCACCTAGAAAAAGAGAAACCCCAAATAGTGTTGCTCCAGGAAACTAAGGTGACAAGGGCAAGAATTGAAGGAATTCTCATTTGGATGCATCTGAGATACGAAGTAATAGCTTTATATGCAAGGGGTGGTGCAAGGGCATTGCCATACTCTAGAACCCTAGCAAGATCCTTTTTTATGTATTTTATCTTGAAGATTCAGACATGTTGGGGCTAAAGAGTGGGTATTATTATCGATAGTATATGGTCCTCATATTCCAAGGGATAAAGAAGATTTCCTCCAACATTTAGGAAAGCTTCGCATAATAAGCGAGGAAAAATTTGGTTGATTAGGGAAGATTTTAACCTCATAAGCTCTCTAGGAGAGAAAAAGGGTGGGATAAGATGGCAAGATCCAAAAATGGATCTCCTTCGAACTTGGATAGCAGATTTAAAAGTAGTAGATATTCCAACCATCAACAAGATATTCACATGGAACAACCGGAGAGGCGGAACCCACCAAGTCGCCTCTAGGTTAGATAGATTCATGGTCTCTAAAGACCTTATCAGTAAGGGCATTTTCTTTGAAGCCTCCATCCTACCATGTCTGGGATCCAACCATTTGCCAATCTGACTGGAAATGGACCTTAAGTTGGGCTAATGTAATCAACCCTTCATGTTCAAGTCCTTTTGATTACAAGACACATCCTTTATGGACAAAGTAAAGGATTGGTGGACCTCTAGTATGGTTCAAGAACGCAACTTTATGCACACCTTTCAACTCTGCCTAACGGATCTTAAGCAATAGATAAAAAAAATGGAATAAATCAGAATTTGGTCACATTTAGAAGGACCGGGAAATCCTGCAAGCCTGCATGCAAAAGGTACAACAACAGATGATTAACCAAGGGCGTTTAGGGCCCCTAATAGTAGAAGAAGGATAAATCCTAACTCAGATCAAGGAATGAAGAAAGCAAGAGGAGCTACTTTGGAAACAAAAATCAAGGGTTCAATGGCTACAAGAATGGGAGAGAAACACTTGTTTCTTTCACAAAGTTATGATCCAACATAGGTAGCACAACTATATCTTTTTGTTGCTTGATGCAAAGGGGAACCTACTGGTACAACATGAAGAAATGGAAAACCTTTTGGTTGACCATTTTCATAACATCCTATCATAACTAGATCAGGATAGATAAGAAGAAATTAGGCGCATTACAAGACATACCCCACAATTGGTTAACAGAGACCAAAACATGGCACTGATGAGAGCCATCACTATGGAGGAAGTTGAGGAGGTAGTAAGAGGTTCGGCGAAGAACAAAGTCCTAGGACCTGATGACTTCACTGTAGAATTCTTTCAGGCAGCCTGGCCTATTTTGGGTAAGGATATCTTGGAAGTGGTTGAAGAATCTGAGCTATCCCAGCAGGTACATCCCACTCTTAACTCTACTTTTATAGCCCTGATTCCATGAATAGCTCATTCTGAAGACCCTCATGGATTGGAACCTATTGCTTTATGTAATTTTATATACAAAATTATCTCCACCATTATGGTTAATCATCTTAAACCCCTTCTTCCTGCCCTGATTTCTCCTAAGCAAACCAGTTTTGTCCAAGGCCGCCAAATTCTGGATGGCATTGTCATTGCCTAGGAGGAAATTCACTCTCTCAAGCGCCTTAAATCAAAGGGTATGATGATAAAATTGGACTTATCTAAATCCTATGATCGCCTCAGTTGGTCCTTTTTTATGAACATACTGAAAGCCTTTGGCTTTGACCAGTGATGGATCTAATGGATTTCTTCTCTCATCTCCTCCCCGGTATTCTTGATCCTCATAAATGGCTTTCTCTCCTGCACCTTCAATTCATCCAAAGGCCTCCATCAAGGTGACCCTATTTCACCCTTCCTCTTCATTCTGGTTGTGGAAGGGCTGGGAAGATATATAAAATAAATTGTTCAAGCTATCCATTTAAAAGGAATTCATCTATGGGGAAATGACCTTCCCTAATCCCACCAACAATTTGTGGATGATATAATGTTATTCTGTCAAGTCTCCCTTTGGGAATCCAGGGTTCTAAAATCCATATTGTAAGACTTTATGCAAGCTTCTGGTACTCAAATCGATAATGAGAAATCCAATATCTTTTTCTTCAACACCCTTGTTCCTTCCTAATCTTTCCTGGCCAATATTTTGGGAATTCGTATTGGCTCCCTTCCATCCAAATATCTGGGAATTCCCCAAGTGACTAACTCTCTTAGGACCTCCTGTTGGAAAACTCTCCTTGAGCGAATCTAATCCTGACTTCAAAACTGCTCTTTTTGATCCCTAAGCATTGCTGGGAGGGTGGCTTTCCTGAAGGTTGTGCTACAATCGATCCCAATATATCAACTCTTGGGTCTAGTTGCTCCTAAAACTGCTTACTCTGATATGACAACTATATTCAAAAAAATTCCTATGGAAGGGGGCTCAGGAAGCTAAAAAATGGGCACTCCTTTCATGGGATCAGTTGACTAAACCTAAAATGGCAGGGGTGTTAGGTCTTCGAGATCCCTTTATTCTAAACCAAGCAATGGGGAAAAACTCTGGTGGCGATTGATTCAAGGTGGTATTGATCTCTGAAAGGTCATCTAGGGCCGGAAATATAACACGCCTTCAACTATAGAGGAAAGAATGAGAATGCAGGAACTCCAAGAGGATCATCAATTTGGAACTTAGCTTCTGAGAATAAAACGTTAATTCACAACCATACATTCTGGGAAATAAAAGATGGGAGGAAAGCTCTATTCTGGCCATATTTTTGGCAACAACGGGAAAAACTCTTGAGTCACCAGGATTTGGCAGAGATCTTCCTTTTCACTAATAGACCCCACAACTTGACAATTAATCAGTTTTAGGACCCAGCCCCTGGGAATCAATGGAGACAGTGGAAAACGAAACAAGACTGGCACAACCCTCCTAACTCAAATCAATGGGATGCATTTGATTCTGAGTTGTGCACTAGAAGAATTGCATCGTTAGAAGGACATGATATTCTCAGGTGGGGCTGTAAAACTAAAGGTATGTTCACCATAAAAGAATCTTACCAACTGGCAGCATAGGAGAATCTAGATCAAAACAATCCACTATGGAGGAAAATATGGACGGGACAATTTTGGTTGAAAGTAATGTATTTCCTGTGGTTAGTGTGCAATGGGAGGATTCTCACCTGGGGCCAATTACAGAAGAGAGGAATCCATGGGCCCTCTTTCTGCAGTATGTGTGCCTCTCCGACTGAAACCATAGAGCATCTCTTGAATCTATGCCCCTTTGTAGCTCGGCTGTGGCATAATATAGATACTCTTTTTGGTCATCTAGACTGGGATAGTACCAGTATCCAATCCACCATTAGGAGTTGGAGGAAAGAAATCTCTTCTAGTCCAGTGGTAAATTGAGCCTCATGTCTATCTCTCGACTTTCTTTTATGGGCATTGTGGAAGAAAAGGAACAGAAGGATTTTCAAGGACCAAAAATTGTCACACTTGGAAATCTGGAAAGGAATACTCCAAAATGTAAGAGAATCTATACTAGCAGAGAAATGGCATTCTAATGATTATAAGGTCAACCCCCAAGTAGCATGTATATTGTCTACTCTCAATTTATCCTCACAAATGCTTGCACCCTCATATTGTAAATTAAAGTTGCCTCCCAACCAATCTCCTTCTCTCTTCTCACACTCCCCCTGAGGGTTTTCTCAAGCTAAACTTCAATGGGGCATCCAAAGGTAACCCTGGGGATGCGGTCTTTGGAGGGGTCATCAAAGATTTGTAGGGTCGGTTTGTCCGAATATATGCTTCGGATTGTGGCATTGCAAGTAACAATGAAGATGAATTCAATGTTTTTAAACATTCTTTGATAATAGCCAAAAGGGAAGGGCTGAGAAAAATGGTGTTGGAAGGCGACTCTTCTCTAGTAATTGATACTATTAAAAAACTTAAACAGGGACCCAATGGGAAAAGATTAGTAAAATATGGAAGACTACTCGCTTGATCCAGGATACCAGTGAACTTATTCGAGATTTCGAATATATCATCCCCTCGGATGTTTGCCACAATGGAAGCAAAGCTGCTACTTTCTTAGCAAACTGGGGCTTCCTTCTCCCGGGAGTGAATATAGATAAGCCTTGGATAAGGGAGATTGGGGAAGTAGGAAGGGAAAATTGACTCTAATTCTGAACCAGGACTTGGCTCCTAATCATAGCCCCCGATTGGGGTGTGAGACAGCTGGAGGCCCGCTTGGGCTTAATTGACATGACAAAGTTTTTATTGTTTTGGGGTGGTGGGTGGTATCCCCCATGCCCTCACACGCATATTCATTGTGATAATATGTAGTGTCGCAAATCTTGGCAAATCCATGACGTGAAGGTTGGTAATCCTTGGTTCCCACAGGTAGTAGTAGCGAAAGTGCAGTTAATACCATATATATGGCATATAAACTCCAGTCTTCAACTTCTTAAGGAGCCTAAGTTTGTTGGTTACAGGTTAACGGTGTTGGGAATGCGAGAGGAATACCCAGTTGTCTCCTATCTCTACTCAAGGTTTTCGTATAAAGTCTGGTATGTTATAATGCTATCTCTGTATCCTGGGCAGGGGGTGGCTACTCGGGATAAACTTCACACCCGGAGGGGAAAGGAAACACTAGTTAAATTAACAGTTTATGACTAGCAATATAAGCCTTCTCGATTATATAATTTTGATTTCTATAATTTTTGGCAATATTCTTTCTCGCATGGGCATGTTTACCGGTTTTCAGTTTTTTATCATGATGTTTTCTCTACATGTTGATAATTGGGTTTCCCGATTTAAGAATTAATTATCGAGGCAAGCCCTATGGAGAACAAGGATTTTGGAAAATGATCAGGGCCAATTCTATGGACTCAAGGCTCGAGGAGGTATGGAGGACATCATTCTTATTCTGGTGATACCTCCCACCTCCAGAGGGTTATTAATTATATATGTTTGTTGGCTCGGGTGGTGGAAATAAGAAGGGACGCAGTGTTGTTCGACATTGCATTTTTTTTTCGGTCATTCATTAAGTTAATGCTTGTTTTTTTAGGTGGTTCTCTGTACAAATTATATTCCAAGATCACCTACATTGTCTTTACTTCTGGCCTATGTACAGTGGGATGGGTCGTGAGCGTCGGAAAGTGTGAGAAGGGTGAAGAAAGGGGGCCCGACCTTGGCAGATATGGTGAAGTCTTAGCCTCACGGTGGAGGCAGAAGAGGTAGAACACACTGGGAAGATAAAAGAAAAGGTGTAGATCCATCTTCCGGATAGACTGAGCAGCAGGAGACTGCACGGAAGGTAACAACACGACAGGTGACTGCACGATAGGGGACTGCACGATAGGGGATTGTGTGGCAAGGGATGACAGAGAGGGGGATTGTTCAGCGAGGAACAACACGACAAATGGGTCGAAAAACAAATTCTGGCAATCTTCAAGCCGCAGTCAAGGCTCACTGCAAAGGGACCGCAAGGTAGGTGAAACAATTGATTACGAACTGGGAGGTAAAGTTAAATTCGCAAATTGAGCTTGAACCGCCAGTCAAAGACTGGGGGGAACTAATCACGGACGGGTCGTCTCACCATTTTCAAACAATACATTCATCTTTACTGGTTAATGAAGTGCATAGTGGCCAAAGCAATGGTTGCGACCACCAACACAATGGTGCACAATGAGGCCGAATCAGGTCTGCAAAACATTCAAAATGAACTCCAACTTATCCAATGTCAGTTGCATAATCAAAACGCTCGTCTGGGCCGCATTGAGCGACATATCCCATGTTTGCCACAATCTAAATTACTAGGATCAAGTGTTAAAGATCCTGCTTCGGTGGAGTCGTCAAATGACTAGTGGGTCGAAGCTATGACTATTAAATTTGGCTTATTTTTTGTTGTCTATGCCATAGCATTTATGATTTTAGTCTTATGTTTATTAGTTGGTTTCCAGACTATCAACCTTATAAGGCTTGACTAAAAAGACTCAAACTATTTATATTTTGGATGGCTTATAATGCAATTTGGTGGCCAGCAAACCTAGTTTCCCACTGGGAAGGTTGAGGCCACCGAATGACCCATATATTTGTACCTTACCTATTTATAGATGAATGAATGAAAGGTATTTCTAAGCTTACAAAAAAAAAAAATGTTAAAATTTAAATTTTTAAACTATAAATTACGTAGTTGGAAATACTTAGTTTTAAGTGTAAAAATGTTTCCACTATAAAAAAAGGTGTAAAAACGTTTGTGAATCTTACCATTTATATAAAATTCCA
Organism: Pinus taeda; assembly: GCA_000404065.3. Lineage (NCBI taxonomy): Eukaryota > Viridiplantae > Streptophyta > Pinopsida > Pinales > Pinaceae > Pinus > Pinus taeda. The sequence continues at coordinate 56,302 of APFE030993131.1, forward strand.
ACAAGATGAATAAAAAACAATATGAATTTTTTTTTCATCCCAATGGGAAATTTCTCAAATAGGTGTCGAAGAATTCTGGATCATCGAACATAGGCTTCCCATTTGAATCGAACATTTGTGCAAACTCCTCCATCTCTCCCACCTATGTTCTAAGCCATTAAGTTGGTGTCATTATTGCAGGCCTTTGGGTTCTCTTTAGTTTCTCATTAAAAGTGGATGTTTCTCTTTTGTAAGGGTGTTCTTCTCAGGGGAATACCCTAGAGAAGTCATACACTCCCTTTTGTAGGTGGTCGAACCACCTAGCCTTCAAAGAAGGTCCACAACATTTACATCTGTGATACCCTTTTGTTACAAGACCTACAAAATTATTGTATATAGGGCACATTAGCAATCATGAAGATCAAAACAATTGCAACAAATTAAATTAATATGTGAAACAATATTGTTACATATATAAACAAATCAATAAAAATGTAATTTATCAGCGCAAACTCCTAAGCCTGAATAATCATGTATGGTGTAAGCATATATGCCATACAACGTAAAAATCCTCTTTATTACAATGGGTCTTGATACATCATACACATATATCCCTTCCCATAATTCCTTCAATTCACCTACCAATGGTTGTAAGTAGACATCTATATTCTTCATTTTTCTTCTACCGAGGACTATGAAAGCCAATATAAGATGTTCATTCTTCATGGAAAACCATGGGGAAATATTGTTATCTATCACTACTACTAGCCAAACATAATAGTTGGAGTTTTGGAGGGAATATGGGTTGACGCCATCCACGGTCATGCTGAGTCGTAGACTTCGTACATCGCCCTTGAATTTTTCAGGTCATGTATCCCCTATATGCTTCATGACTATTGAATCTATTGGGATTTACACAACTCTCAACTCACTTCTATGTGAGGCATGCCATCCCTGCAACATAGCTAATTCTTTGCAACAAAAGAGTCTTTGAATCCTCAATATTATACGCATGTGTCTCAATATCTTATGAGGAGGACCGTGTGATTTACCTGTTTTTTTCATTTACGGTAGCTATGATGCCCACATTTTGGACATATCTCTTTGTCTGCATGTTCTCTTCTAATATAGAATACAATCATTCGGACATGCATGATATGATATTTACTTAGCACCCAACATTTTCAACAGCTGCTTTGCCTCTTCATAGATACCCGACAAGACATTATCACTCGAAAGAACCTTATCTTTGAATAACCTGCAGTTTGGTGGGCAATATAATTATACAAGGTCAATATTTAACGTTCATAAAATAAACGATTTTTAATGATGATTGTGTGACAAGGTTGCTCAAAATATAAGGAACTTGATCGATCATGTGGGCCAATTATCTCAATATTGTTGAGAAACATGCATTCGACATGCCAAACTTTGCTTTCAAGTTGTATAGTAGCATCATTGTCCCCAACCTAGTAGACTTTGACTTGCTGCCAAGTCTAAAGAGAGGGGTTGTGGAAGCATATTTTAGGCTTTCGAATAACGTATTAGTGATATGAGGATCATCCCCTAACTCATCATTATAAAATGCATCTAACAAAATTGCCTCGATGATAGCCGTATCCCAGAAGTAATCATCTATACCAACCTCTATTTGATTGCCTCCATTTCCAACTTGTGATGAAGGACTATTATTGTTGTAGTCACTCCTAATTGGTGAATCTGGACACAGTGGGAATTGAATAAGTGGTTGATTCAACCATTATTTGTATGCTTCCTCTCTGATTCTTACTTTTAGTGCAACCTTCTCTCGATTTGACGTTGTAATGGGGTGCACCAGGAGATGGTAGGTGGGTCGCTCATCATCATCAAAATCTTAATTTCAAAAAATATTGAACATTAATACATCAATGATATTAGTAAGCACATCAATACAATTGGTTTGTTGAAATTACATTATACCAAACAATTATTACCATCGTTGATCCGAGATTGCGGCTGGAAGATGTCATGTTTTAAATGGCAAGGTGAAGTGGCTGCCCATTTTCATCTAACAATTATTTGTGATATGTTGTTCTTGATAAGAGCTTTCGATGTTTTTGAAATGGAGGAATATTTTTTGCATGTGAACTTGATTCTGAATCATGATCCTGCAAATTTGGATACATTTTTATTCAAATTGACGTGGATAACAAAAAAAAAAAAAAAATCAATCAATCAATTAGATAATAAAAATAAATAAATAAATAAAATAAAATCTACAACTTACTGGAGATGGAAAGGGAGAACTCTGCAAAGGACTTTAAGCAACATGGAATGAGCTGGAATTTGAAGAATTGGCTATTTGATATTATGTGATATTTTCCCTGCATTTAAGTAAAATCAGAAATAAGATTTTATGTATGTACCTAAACTTAATTTCGAGAACCATATAACCACAATCTGAATTTCAATATAGTTTTCAAAACATTTTTCAAGAATAAGACAACTTTAAGCATAAAATGTATACTATGAACTACGATAACTCATGTGGATGTGTCCTAAAGGATAATTTGAGAAGAATGTGCCATTTTATGTGAAAATAAAATTTTAGATAGCTTTTAAACGTTATCGGTGCTCTTATCAAGACTAACGACATTGATGCATTTAAACAATAACTGCGCCAGGACGTTAAAGTAATTACCACACTAGTTTCCAGGATTTTGAAAATAAAATAAAATATATATATATATATATATATATATATATATTATAATATTTATTCTATCATATCGATGCCTCTTTGTAAAAAACAACATTGATGCGTTTTAATATTAAAACAACATCGATTCGCACCCATTTCTAAGATTTATAAAATAAAAAGGAATTCTACCATGTCGATGCTCTTATAGCAATTACTGCTAATGCATTTAAATACAAATCACATCATTGCATTCAAATATTAACTGCACTGTTTTGGGATTTCGAAAAAAGAAAAAAGAAAAGAAGGAATTCTATCATGTTAGTGCGTTTAAAAAATTTGGCACACTAATAATTTATCGTAGTTGACACGCTTTACTTGTAAATGCATTGGTGCTACCGAACACATCAATGTTCGAATTAAGTGACAAAAAAAACACGAGGGATTTTTTTCAAATTGAAAAATGAACGACATTTTTTTTTTCTTCTGAAATCTAATTTAGTAAGTTTTTAATTCATGGGAGGGATTTGCAAGAGAGACATATCGAGAACATTGTGCAACAACAAAATACTTTGGAGCAGCAGAACTATTAAGAAGGTCAGAAATTAAAAGGTATGGTGATTCACTCAAAACCATGCATAGTCAAAATTTTAATTTTTATAATTTATGTTAGGGTTTAATTAAAAGAGAGATCATTTGCAAAAGATACATATTGGAGCACTGTGGAGTAGCAAAATATTTTGGAACTGTAGAAACATCGAAATTTGAAAGGTATGGTGATTCACTCAAAACCTTGCATAACAAAAATTTTACATTTTATTGTTGATTTCATTGCTAAAATATTTTACAATTTATATTCGATTTATTCAAAATCCAAGAAAAAAAAAATTAAAAACCCTGCATAATAAAAAATTTACTATTGATTTTGCTGGTAATTTTTTTTACAATCTCTATTATTATTTAGATTTACTTAAAATTCAACATATATATATATATATATATATAATATATATATATATATATATATATATCAATACTCACATTAAACCTTTGCTTCTTGCTTATGTGACTGCAAACTTTTCACCTCAAGGTTTAACTCTTTCTAACACTTCACAATTAGCGTTTTTCACTTTAATGGGGGATCACTTAGTGAATTGGATCCAAACCGTGTCAGTCATGTCCGTTTTTATTAAATGATATTTGTTTCGCGATGCACCCTATGTAATATAACGCATCGGTATTGTCAATGCTTCTATTATTACATATCACACAAAATCTTGTCAACCCTGTCCACTTTTACAAAACGAGGTTTGTTTATCGGTGCGCCTGGTGTAATATAACACACTATCCCGCCTTTGCTAAATAGCATTGTTAAGTGACTTATATTTAATTTTTATGTTTTCATTTTTTACTATGATGATGGTGCTTTTACCATTATAAATCGCATCTTCATAATTTAATATTATTTTAAAATAATATTTTTTGTTGTCGGTGCTAAACAATTAAACGCTCGGTGCGTTTAATAGAATAAATGCGCCAAGGCATTTATTGAAATAACTGCACTGTTACTAGAGCTCTTTTTGGTTGAAAATTATTTGATTTATGCATAAAATATATTTAATGACTTTTGTATTGAATAGTACTATATTGATAAAAAAAAAAATGTCTGAAAAGTTATCAAGTAACAAAAATATTAATCGGCACAATGATAACACATCCAAAAAAGCAGAAAAGACAAATTCTTTGTAAATTCTTTACAAAATTAATATGTTTGAATTATATGTAAGTTTAACTAATATGTATTGGTTACTGTGTGTTATGCAGAGCCACAAAATGAAGAAGGCTGATAAGACTATTTCTAATCTAAATGCGGAAGAGTGTAAAAGTATGATAGAAAAATTGCAGAAGAATGAATCAGGTGAATGAAAAAATATTATTCAATATGCGTTTTTTTCATTAATAATAATACTTAAGAATATTAGATAACATGTTTCAAACAATATATTAATTTACATGTATAATGTTATACAAGGAGTAACAACAAAGGAAAAGATCAATTTCATTCTAAGAAGAAGAAAAAATTTATAGAACATGTAAACGACGATGAATTGGCTCTTAGCTCATATGGAGTGGTGTTGGAGGTTAATGAAAGGGGATTTTTTTTCTTTACAAAACTATGAGCGATATAGTGAAAAGAACATATATATGTACTTTTCACTCACAATAGAAAAACCAATCCAATGATTCCAAGAACCAAATTAGATCTAAATTATAAGATTTGTTTCCAAAGCAATAATTAATGAGACTTGTAAGACTTGCAATAGCAAAAACACACAACAAAAACAAAAGAATCATTCAAAAGGTAATATTCCTAATTAAAATGATTTTCTACAATTATATGTATATATTACTACAAACCATTCATTTATTAATATTAATTTTGTTATATTTAATTTTCATATATCGATATAAAAAATAGTGTTTTTTTTTAGGAAGATTATGAAAATCCCAAAGGATCAATGAGTTGATATGTGAAACATGTCTGTAGGAAGGTCCAAAAAAGAAGGAGATGGTTAAACAAACGAACATAATTGCATCACAAGAGGAGTCATCTCAACAACAACGTGCTTCAAATGTATTTAATCATGATTGACTTTGTACATATTAAAACAAAAAATAGCATTAAATATTAATTTTCAAGTATTTTCTTGCAACAACAAAAAAACAAAATGGAACTCATTCAACACATAAAAGATGACCACAAGGAAGAAAAGGGTTGATATCAAAGTTTGTGGGTAATTGTTAATATTTCCTTATAGCAACTGAAGGTTTCATTTTTGTATATTTTAAGTTGTTTTACAACAACCATCCTTAAAAGTCTTCAAATAGGTGCTAATATACGAAGAAGAGTCATCAGAAGAATTGATTGCCATTGAGTTAAATATGGATTGTGAGTATATGTTAGCATATCAAAAATTAATTGTGGAATTTGTAAGTATCTATGTTGTTTTACTTCTTTGAGTTTATAATTAATAGAACAAAAAAAAACCTTTATATTAAATCTATGATTTATAATGGGGTATAAACATGTAGAAAACAAAGTATGAAACTACGCCAACACAAGACTTGTTGCAACAAGGCATGAGACTTGGTTTTGAAATTATGTATACAGTTTTGAGTCACTTCATGCTATGGTCTATTCAATTTACATTGATGTATATTATTTATTTCAATTTTCATTATTCTCACCAATGTAGAAACACTCATTACACTTTATTTTTATGTTTGCAGATGGAACACAATCAAGAAGAGGAAAACAATCGATGCAATCAACAAAACATTCATCCAGAAAATCCAAAGTCATGGAAGTAGCTTGAGCATTGATAGCAATTCTAGCAAATAATGATGATCTATTTGGATATCAATCCAAGTTGTTGTATTTTTTGAAATAATTGTGTGTGAAAATAAGACATTTGTTTAATGTAATGGGCATAGTGTCCCAATTGAAATACAAGGGGTTACCAATAACTATCTCATTTTGTATGACAACAAGCCTCTTATTAATATATAATAAAGTATATTTTAATTACATCGAAGGTGTTTTCTTTCTGAGTTAGGGTGAGCAAACACTGTTCACCCTAGCCAATCCCTACATTCCATTTTTTGTCATCCTCTGTCAAGTTAAAATCCGACACATGGAAAAGTTTTGTACAACCATTTTTTGCCTGCCTCCATCTCATGGACCACATGATGACTTCCCCTGTGTTCCTCCACCTCCACATGATGACTTCCCATGTGTTCCTCCACCTCCATCTCATGGACCACATGATGACTTCCCTTGCGTTCGAATCTTTGTGTGACGAACTCTATTGAGTATTTCGAACTCTTAAAAGTATTGTGTGATTTCTTTATGTGGCCATTGCAAAACTAAAACAACAAAATTTCCATTCGTGCATCCCTCCTTTGATATTTAAGTAATGAAAGATGTGGAAGTGGGGTTTGCCAAGCTACCAGGGGGGGATTTTGAATACTACATGCAGACCGACTCCATCGTCCTCAATAGGTAGAACAATAAATCTTCTGTTGACATCGACTTATCCTACACTGGGGGCAGCATGAACATATCCCATCTACATGCCAAAATTTACTACGACTTCGACAAGAACATATTTTCCCTCAAAGTCATTAGGAAGAATGGTTGCCTGGTAGAAGGGATGCTCTACCTCCTAGGGAACCTACCCACCAAATTGGATTCTCAGTATTTGCTTCAGATTGGGGACATGAAATCCCATGTAAAATATTCAAAATGGGTGGTCTAGACAATGGAATGCCATACCTTCCTGTCCATAAGAGTCTGGAAAAATCGAGAAGCCAAAATAGTAGAAAATCACAAGTGAATGACAAACAACCCAAAAACACGCTAAGCTTGTTTGAGAGAAAAATAGAAAGCAAATCTTTGGCAAATATTTTTAACAATGTCATTATACAAAAAATTTGAATTGATGAACAACAGGAAAAAAAATCTCGTGTAACATCTTGAAAATGGGTGGTTTAGAGAATGGAAATGTCATACCTTTCCTATCATTGCAGCACTGGCTCAACGATGGTTCAACGAGTGTTCTTGAAATATGGAAAAAGCAAGAAGCCAAAAATAGAAAAACATGAATGAATGAGAAACAATCCAGAAATGTGTTGAGTTTGATTTAGAAAAAAATATAAAGCAGATCTCTGGCAAATACTTTTAACACAAGAAACCATTTTCATCTTATTTTGTTTGACAAGAAAACTCCATTTCTATTTCCTTATTTTTGTCTCTTTTTTATCATACTAAGCACTAATAACATATTCATTTATACCAACTACATCAAACAACAATCCATGAAGGATGAAGCCTTTCATACTTGAAAAGTTGTCAAAACACTTTTCTTGTAAACTACAAATAGCTTACAACACTTCTCACAACTAGGCAAGGAAATCCCTTCTTTGAAATGGTAAAGGAAGGCCCATTTCTAAGAACATTTTTATTGCAGTACACTCTGGCTTTATATTTTCAACTTGATTACGGTACAGGGATTGTTTCCTCATCTTATTTGCCATGATCTCTGCATCTTGCGAGGAATATTGTAAATAATTTTATAAGACACTCTCAAGTTACAAATAGTATAACACAACCAAGCCAATGTTAGAATGTATGGAATTGTGTTGCAACTAGTTTGGAAGTGTGAATGACCTTAGATCACCAGAATACCAGCTTACATGATCGACGAAACCTACATGAAGAGCATTAGGTAACTAGTTGGTTGAGTTACTCAACTTGCATCTTGGACGACACCTAAATCTATGCAACCCTTAACTATGAGCTACACAAGACGAACTAATATTGTGGAAGAAATTACCTCATGTTTTGATCAAATTATTTTTTCTTCTCTTAAAACATCTTCTCAGTTTTTGGTTTCTAGGATCATAGATGTTGTATAGGTAAATCCCCTCTACGGATAGAGGCGATCCCTACTAGCCCAACAGGGGTCTAGCAACAATCGAACAATGCTACACCGCAGGTTCCTAGTTGTAATTAACAAGTGGGTGAGAATAACCTACTTGGATTCCAACGCTTGTTTGTCGAAGAGATTCTCCTCTCGCTCCTTCGCTCCAGCCGATCACGATTCCCCGCTATCCTCGCGGATGAATACCTGCACAAGCAAAAGAGAGCAAACAAAAGC
>APFE030993136.1:13379-63180 GCA_000404065.3 Pinus taeda
TTTCATCCCACTTTTGACCCAACATATTATATATATATATATATATAAAAGGTGAAGTGCGCAAGCGGAAAGCCAGCAAATAATCGATAGTATCCGCCGCCTATATGAAATTTCTGAGCACTTATCATTATAAATGACTAAAAAGAGTTTAATGTTGTGCATATGGGATAAGATCTTGTAGAAAACCAAAAAGATGATGGCTTAGTTTGAATCACATGAACGCATATGGAAATAAAAGCATCCGCTGGCGATAGAGACATAGACTCTAATACTCGAGAATCCATATCTCGTTTATTGGGTATTACTAGTTCAAACTTATCAATTTCTTCAGCGTCTGTTTTGATTTTGGAATTTTTCTCCACTGTAAATGTTCTCAAAAAAGTTAGAATTGAGGATAAACACCTAACCAAATGTGTTCCTAAATATGTGGTAGCGCAATGCATGATAGGAATGCCTTCTATTGCCAAATAATTATTGGGAACTCCTGTAATGGTTTTGGTGGACACCATGCACGATTAGTCGTTAGGGTTTGGCTTAAGCCAGTGGCTGTGGTCATCAATTAAATCAAGTAATTAATGGCATGGTTGGATCACAAATGGAGAATATTGATGGCTATTAGAAATAGCAGACCCCCTCCATGTGCTCGATGTTTAAAAAAGTATGGGGTTTGTGATTTCTTGTTTTATCAAAACAACTATTGGCTATGTGGCACTTTCAGGTGAATAGCAAAATCCCCCTCCTAAAAACCAGATACAACCATGTATCTCTGAAAAAAACCAAGTGCCCCCCCGGGTAAGTAGCTTATGGTTTCCAGGGTTACTTCTCAACAAGAGAGTGGATGATAGAGCATACACTCAAAGCAATACTATCTTCTGGATCGACGTTTTATCTTGTCTCATGGGCTTAATTACATCGTAATGTAAATATTCCAGAGATACACATGGCCTCAACTAGTGGAAATTTCTGGGAAATTTCCAAAATGTTCTTGAAGCCATTACTAGAATTCAATTTTGACAAGATCAATGATGGGTTTTTCTCTGTAGACCATAAATTCGAGTCATGTACCACTCACAACTTTTCTATTCAGGGTTTCTAGGTCTTAAACTTGTTGGAAGAATCACCACACCTCTATAGAATCCGTAATTTCCACCCTGGGGATCCTAGTTACTGGCTTGTAACGTTTACCACTATCTGCAGGTTTTGGTGTAATGGCAAACCTCCACATGGTATCAGAGCTTGGACCCAGGTTCGATTCCCCTGAGCTGCGTTTGAGGGGGGGTGTTGGAAGAATCACCGCACCTCTATAGAATCCGTAATTTCCACCTTGGGGATCCTAGTTACTGGCTTGTAACGTTTACCACTATCTGCAGGTTTTGGTGTAACAGAAAACCTCCACAAAACTGGGTATCGACATGAACACCAGTGGATCATAAATAGGTGCAAGTAGACACAACAACTAACATTGGACTAGATTGAATCAAGTGCCATCAAGATCTATGGAGAATCTAAGAATTATGCAGATTGACATCTGATAATAATGTACATTGTGGCTAAATAATTCAAGATTAACAACCATTTTTGTAGCGTTTATTTTCCAGGCTGGTATACTTTCTGGAGGGAATTTGGTGGTTGTCTTTTGGAACAGGTGTTCAAAATCTACCTCTATTATAGCCAAATGGGATACCATTGGTCCTGAATCTATTATATCTATTTCTGTGTAATATTTATGGGAGCGTTGTATTGATTCATTGAAGATTATTTGTGAGAAACAATAGCGCATTGTTTTTCGCATGTCATTGGTCAAAGGGGAGAATGTAGAAGTTTTTGTCATAGTATCCATTAAATATTTGGGGATTTTATTGATTTCAGTACAGGTAGATATGAGATTCTACATATATCTGAAATATTACATGATCCGGTAGCTCTAGTTTTTGATGTTCTATCAATTGGACAACAACTCTAGGTGATGTGCATTGAAATTAATCCTAGGGGAAATTTAAAGGCCCAGGTGACTGCATAGTCAAAAGGCCTAGTAAATATAGCAACACCTTTACAAGCCGCTGCTACAAAAAGACTAGAAACACCCTACATAACGCTCAGATCATTCAACTGGAATGAGGATAATGAAAACATTAAGGTGTTGCAATGGTATTAGCCCTTTACGCCCTGTAGGAAAAAATGTAGTTTTGCTACACAATGGGAATAGTGAAGAAACAAATGTACTTTTGCTACACCATAGGAATAGTGAAGGAAAAAATGTACTTTTGCTACACAATGGGAATAGTGAAGAATGGTTCTTCAGGATGTTTGCAAAGGGACGTGTTTTCTTTGGCTTTTTATATCCTGGCCCCTAGAGTTTGGGTTGGTGGACTATTGATGAAAGCAGTAAAGAGAAGGAAATCTCACTTTCTACATGCCCAAAGTTCAGAGCATAACACATTTTGTGGGATTTCTTCTGAAGCAGTTAAAAAGATGGCTAAAAAGAGATTGCCAATTTTTTTTTGGAGATTACAAGAAACTTTGGGAGAACAATCACAAATCACAAAGATCAGTCAGCAAGACTTGGAGATGCTTCAAAATAAAAAGGTTCTATGTAGAATATGTTTTGAAGGAGAAATTATAGTCGTGCTACTTCCTTGTAGGCATCACATTCTTTCCAGTGCATGTTCATGGAAATACAAGAAGTGCCAAATTTGTAGGGTTTCCATTGTGGATCACATTCTTTCCAGTACATGTTCATGGAAATACAAGAAGTGAAAATTTGTAGGGTTTCGATTGTGGAGCACAAGCCTGTCTATGATGTCTCAGAAATATATTATCACCAAATTTGCTAATACATTATTTTGTGCAATGTTCAATTTTCATTCAATGCAAAAAATTTATGCAACTTGTTCTTCAAAGATATTCCACAACATATTCTCGGTCAAAGGCAACAAATGCAGTAGTTGAATACATGATTATTAACCTGCACAAAAATGACTGTGAATACAAGCTGCAAAGATGGAAATTATTTTACATGCAATAGCAAGATAAACATTATAGTCATTATGACTATGGATGAAGGCTTAACTATACCTATGTTTCAGGATGCAGATACGATTAATATATATTTATTCATTCCAGGAAATGGAAAGAATTAGTAGATAATACTCGTGCAAAGCAGCTCGAAGCCTCGTATTTATTTTGTTTAGCAATTTTTGGTGTGGATCATTTTGATGCAATTTTGCCTCATGTTTATGCAATAACTATGGTTGAGGGAAGCATATGCAAAAGTATACTTGGGAAGAATATGTTGTCAACTATACATGTCGAAGGCAATAATTTATTTGTAAGGATGAAGATGTTTTTTCATATGATAAATAAGTAATAGTTTACATTCTAAAAGGTGGTATAGATACCTAAAGTCCCCAGTGTACAATGGCAAAAACCATAGCAAAAATCACCTTGAAGATTATATAGAAAGATTTACCTCTGAGCTATAGGACTAGATCAAAAACACACATTTGAATCATAGTACACTATTCGGTTACACATACAGTTTGCCTATTAATTTTCAAGATACCTAGGTTTTTCCAGTGGTTATTTTTAAGAAAAAGATTACCATTACCATTGTGACTTAAAAAAAACAAGTACTTCAAGGATTAAATCCAAAATTTAGGGAACTAAATCTCAAATAGTTGATTCTAGATTTGAGGATGCATGAAAGGGTAATAAATATTACTCTTTAAGATAAAAGGACAATGGGTGGAGAAAAGGTGGCAGAGTTGACCCTGCTTAAAAGAAAGTTGGCAAATTTTCAAGGAAGAGTATTCAAAATATTCATATGTCTGGGAAAAATATTAACAAGGTAATCACTTCCAAATTTGAGGGAACAAAATCCACATATAGCCTCAGTTTTAAATAGCAGAGGATCAACATCAGTGAGTCAATTTTAGATTTCTAGGAAGAGTATGCAACAAATGTGGGTTTATTCTAGATTTGAAAGCAAATGATTTTCTATCATTCCATATTGCTAGTAACAAATAGAGATTCTGTTTATTTTTTGTTTAATTATTAAATTTTCATCTCTGAAATCTTTAACAACTTCAAGATTGCAATTTTCTATATATTTTTGATTTTGATACTAAAAAGGTTGGATTTTGGGCCAAACCTTAAATTTTTGTAAAAAGCATGAGATTTCAGATTTTAATCAAAGCTTCTGGTTTTAACTTTTGATAAAACTTGTTTCATATGCAAGTGATTTCTAGTTTTCCATTCTATTTTATTCACATATTTTAAAATTATGTCAATTATTAGGAAGGGCTAGGATGAGACTCAACCTCCCTCACATCTGCTACAAGGTTATGTTCAACATTGGGAAGATCAAGTAAACAGATTGTTTACTTTGATCTCCTCTCCATCTTTAGATTATTGTTATTGCATAATTGACATTTATATGTTGTTGAGTTGATGAAGGATATTCTCACGCTTCCAGACTTGTTAATCAATTTGATTATTCATATTGAATGCTAGATCATTATCTTATATTCTTAAGTCCTTTGTCCACATCTTTCAAGTTGTTTTATTCTATCATGTTGAATGTCCACACATTGGTTAAACCTTTAGAGCAATGGTTATTTTTCCTAAATAAATGAGTTTAACCCATCAACAAACACCTCTCAAAACCCCTAAATCCGGCCATAGTGCTCAAAAGGATGTTGTTCATTTCCCTGAACATTCATAAGCCTCGTAACATTTGAGGGAGCCCCCTTTGGTTCAAGGGCCATCTTGAACCTAAAGTAGGGTGAGTTGACTTCTTGGCACAAATTTTCAGCCAATAAATGGACTTGTAATAACTTCAGGATTGTTATTTTCAATAGATTCTTTCATTTTGATACTAAAATTGTTTGCTTTTGGGCCAAAACTTTTTTTTTGTAAAAAGCATGAGATTTCAGAGTTTAATCAAAGCTTCTAGTTTTAAATTTTGATAAAACTTGTTTCATATGCAAGTGATTTCTAGTTTTCCATTCTATTTTCTTCATATATTTTGAAATTGTCAATTATTGGGAAGGGCTAGGATGAGACTCAACCTCCCTGACATCCCCTACATGGTCATCTTCAACACTAGGTAGATCAAGTAAAGAATTTTTCAACTTTTATCTCCTCTGCATATTTAGATTATTGTTATTGCACAATTGAAATTTATATTTTATTGAGTTGATGAAGGACCTTATCACACTTTTAGACTTGTCAAATGATTTAATTATTCATATTGATTGTTAGATCATTATGATATCTTCTTAGGTCTTTGGTCCACATCTTTCAAGTTGTTTTATTATTTCACGTTGAATGTTGATGCTTTCGTTAAACCTTTGGATCAATGGTTATTTGTCCTAAAGAAATGAATTTAACCCATCAACAACCTTTGAAAACCCCTAAATTTGGCCATAGTACTCAAAAGGATGTTGTTCATTGCCTTGAACAATCATAAGCCTTGTTACATTTGAGGGAGCCTCCTTTGGTTCAAGGGCCATCTTGAACATAAAATAAGGTGAGTTGACTTCTTGGCATATGATTTCAGCCAATAAATTGCCTTTAAGAAATAGATACAACATTAGATTTATTCTTTGATCTTGAACAAAGATTATACATTGGATATTGGTCACATTTCTTTCACTTGGCGGCTCCACTTTGTTTCTATTTAGTGATTCCATGGATTGCATTATCCACTTGTATGTGAGATGCATTTGTTGCTTTGTTAGTTGAAAGCTCCATAATGATTGCATTGAGAAATATGATGAGGATCATCAATAGGTACATGATAAGGGTCATGATGCCATCCTCCAAGTTTAGAACTATCTCTTTCTCACATTTATTTACATATATTATGCTTAGTGAGAAGGATAAAGGACGTTTGTCATGTCATGTGGCCTAATAGGGTTTAATTATAGGAAATGGAGCAACTTTTGAGATGATTTCTATGCAAGGGATCAAAGTGGACAACAAGGAGAGAATCTAGGGGGTTGTCCATGTCTTTAACTCCCTCAATCAGCGCAAGATCACAACACTCTCTCTCTCACCAGCTTGAGGTCATTGGCAACCAAGTAAGTGAAAGTAGTGAGGAACAAGATCCATCATTATTGAGTTGTAGGAAACAAATATTCCTATTTTCTAGGGAATTCCTAGTAGCTATCCTCTTGTATAAATAAGAAAGTAGAAGAGCTATTTAGGATTCAAGTTTTGTTTTCATCTAGGTAGCTATTGAGCTTAAGAACTTGGCACTCTTATTTTGACTGTTATTTGATGTATTTGACATTGATTCAATGATAATGAGAAGTTGTTTGTTAATTCATCATTGAGTTAGTGCCAAAGGGTTGAGGCTCTTGGGTTTGGGCCCAAACTAGTGGTTTATGTCTCTCTTGTTTATTTGTATTTCTTTTAGTTTTAGATTATTTCTTAGCTGCTTGCATTTAAGTAGATAATAATCCATCAAAATATGTGATTGCAACCTCTACCTCACTACTCTTATGGGAGCATGAATAGAAGGATTCGAAACCACAACCCAAAAGCATTATGTTTGTGATTTCTTGGAAGAGGATTTGTGTTAATCATCTTAGTTTGCATGTGCTTGTTGTAGCTTAGGAGTTGGTTTATTGATTAGATCAAAGTTTTGGCATAGATTTGATAGCATTTAAATTCAATAATCTTTTCCACTACTAATTGTTTCATTTTTGTCAATGATAAATGTGTGTATTCATGTGATGATTGCAGGAATGTTTGGATCTGTAGGCAAGGGAACCTCCACCACTTCCATCTTGGACTTCCTCACCTTCTCTTGTGAACCCAAAATTATGTCCCTGAAATTATATTTAATGAGATTACTTTCCTAGGGTCACCGAGAGCATCCTCCCTAGTGAAAAACAAGCCTTCAAGAGGATCTGAGCTTGGATAGGGCTTCACCCAGCCTTCACTCATTTACCTCAACCTCCAACCACCTTTCCATACCATCAAACCACCATTTTCACCTCTTAAACCTTCTTGACAACCCTCCTGTAACATTACATTCCCTCCTATAGTAGCCACATGTAGCACACCTGTAGGACCTCTTTCTTCCACCAGTTTTGATCCTTAGTGCAACTTGGACTTATTTTAGAAGGATGTTGACCCCCAACTATGATTTCACGATCAAGGGAAACTCCTAGGCTAGTCCAAACCCTCCTTTTCCCTCAAGGCAAAAACAAAATAGTGTTAGTTTTCTTATCACATATTTGGCACAACTAGAATATTGATTTACATGCAAGTGTGAGCAAGTTAGATGGTACATAGAATCTTGAATTACAGTTTGGTTGGTTATGCAAGAGATATTAGCTTCCTTTATGCAAGTAGATATAATAGTTTGATGAATGTTGCAATATATTTTCCTTTCTACAAGTAGTTTAGCTCTTGTCTTTTCATGAATGGTTTCAATAGAATTTACAAGTGGAAGTCAATAGAATTTTTCTTGTCATAGTTAGAGGTATCTTATAAATTGCACCTTCATTAACCAACTTTCATTCTATTTCAGTAGGAGGAATGGTCTTGGAGAACTATTGATCATATGTCCTAGTTGAGGTTGGCATGAATAGAATCCCATCTACTGTGCATATGGCACTGTCACCTTGAAGTTTGTACAAACCCCAGGTTGATAAATAGAGTTGAGGAGCCCTTGGGAATCACAACACTCTTGGTGCAATACCAGGGCTCACCACTTTTTGGTGTTGTTGTCGGGGAAGTTTCTAGGTAGATGTTGTTTTTTCTTAGGCATTATTTTCTATTTTGCATACAGTTTTGAAGAAGTAACATAAAAGAAAAAGAGGAAAAATTTCTTTCATGCCTCATAGGAGTAGATATACTCAAGGAAAATTCTTATGAAATATCCCCACACCCTCAAGCAGTCAACCTTCACTCTTCTTCGATGACTGTTAGCTTCCCTCTCTAACTACAAGGGAGTTAGAAGACTCTCTAGGTAAGCAACGTGAATTTTTTTAAGAATCTATTGGGGAATAAGAAGAACCCACTTCACCTACCCAAACTATGGCTGAAAACAAGGACAATGAGGTTTTCCCTATCATAGAGACTAATGGAGAGGCTAGAATGAAGAATATAAGTCCTACTGCCCTTCCACACTTCCATGGATTAAACTTTGAGGATCATGATATCGTCATGTTTGAATTTGTTGTTGTCTATAGGATTGATGACTATGCCTATGATAACCAGAAGCTAATGTTATTCCCCTCTACCCTTAAGGATGCAACCTTGTGCTGGTGTATGGGTCTGCCTAGGAGTAGCATCACTACCTGGGCTCAAATGCAACAAGCCTTTAATAACAAGTACATGGACTACTGTAGGTCCAAATAAACTAAGGAAGAAATCTTTAGAATGACCCTTGGAGTTGATGAATCCCTAGAAGACTATGAGGAGAGATTTCAACTCAGTTATAGGAGGGCCAACTGCACCCTTTTTCTTGAATCACTCAAACTAGTTCTTCTTTGAGGGATCAGGGAGGATATGTTGGAGACCCTCAACATGCTCCATGGGGAAGATATCACTCTGAGGATATCTGTTATCCTATGATAAAATTAAAACTATGTTCAAGAATCACTCTAGGGCTGCTAGAAATAAGGGTAGGGCTAGTCAAGGCTTGGTCAGTTCCTCTCCTTACACAAATTCCATCAAGAATAAGATATGCAACATGTTGGAGGATTTCAAGAGTGAAATGTTACATACCTTTGCTTTGCAAATGGATACCATGCAAATCAAGAGGAAACAAGAGGAAGCAAAAAGGGCACTAGCTATTTTCTGCCCAAGATGCATCAAAAGACATCCTAGGAATGAGTGCCCCTTAAATTTCATAGAAGTCTACCTAGTCTATGAAGGAAATCATGCAATAGGAAAGTGCCCTTCTTTGCCAAGACTAAAATTTGATATCAAGGGGCAGAAGGTGGGCCTGAGGAACTTTGCTTTATAAATAAAATAAGGCGTCAAGGACCTCAACCATAACAACAAGGCATGCAAGGTACACACTAATCTTATTATAATCCAAATCAGACTACACCCTTGCAACCTTGGTACTCTTCCACTCATCCATCCTAGTCCACACCTCCTTCTTGGCCCTATGCTCCTCCATATCATCCTCAACCTATCAATAAACCATTTCAGCCATATGCTCGCCAACCTCCTCAATGGAACAACCCATCACAAGGGTGGAGGCCTCAACTCAACCAACCTCCTACTATACTACCTCCATCCCAGCCTCAACAACAAATCACTCATCCTGCTCCACCTAAGAAACCTCAGATGCCTACTCAACCCAATCCAACCCAAATAACAAGCAAGCACAATAAGTCTACAGTCGAGAGATATCTTATCCTACCTATGCTATGGAGATCCAAGAGATCAACCTTAGGTCTAGGAGAGTGCTTCCAGATAACCTTCCACCATCTCCACCTGAAGAGATTGGAGTGGAAAAGGAAGAGAGTACCCCTCAAGTAAATCCACCTCCTTTCATTGAGAGGTTGATCCACCCCAGCCAACACACCCCATAAGAGGTTGAACGTTTGGGAGAATTGAAGAATTTGTGTGTTAAAATACCCCTTCTATAGGCTATTAAGGATGTTCCCATATATAATAAGCTCATCAAGGAGAAATGTTTCAAAAATCCTGGGAGAAGAAAAAGAGACATCCTCAACATAAATGTTGTTGGGCAATTATCTGATTTGATGCTAGGGAGAGTAATTTTTCCAAAATACTTAGACCATGGAAGCCTAGTAGTGGATGTGCACATTGATGACACCATTCTCCCTCATACATTGGTTAATATTGGGGATTCCATCAATGTGACGACTGAGAAAACCATGTTCAATATAAACCTCCAAGGAGCTTTGAGAAAGACCACCACAGTGCTGCAACTTACAGATAGATCCACAGTCGCTCTCGAGGGAGTTGTTGAGGATGTCATGGTCTCCATTGACTCTTGGGAGTATCCTACTATTTCCCTAGTTCTCCATCCCAAAACAAAGTTCAATGGCTATCCTCTCATCTTGGGAAGGCCATGGTTAGACACTGCTGATGCTTACATTAGTTATAGGGATGGAAACATGACCATCAAGAATGGGCCCTTATAAAAACAATTCATATTGTATTCTCCGTAACAACCCTGGTTAAAAAATCATGTAAAAATATATAATACCATGGATGATGGGACATGTATTCCAAGCTAAATGGTGGGCAAGACATCTTAGTGGGTGTTCATTTGATTGTTTATGGCTAAGGAAATTGGCAAAGACAATGGCTAAGGCATTAAAGAGGCAAAAAGTTATCCAGGCACATTTATTTATGAAAATAATGGGAATTAGGAGAAAAGGAAGGTGAAAGGTCATAGGTTGCATGTGAGGAGGAAATTGAAGGAAAATAATGGAAAATGAAGAAAAGGGAGGCCTCATTAATAAAAAGGCTTTTGACGATTAGTGGGCAAGGCTTGGTCAGCTCAGTTTTGGAGCTCTCTCACTATTCTCTCTCTCTCTCATACTCTTGGATACTTAGAGTTTTCTTGGAGCACTCTTGGTGGGTGTGGCATACTTGGATTCTTGGAGTAAGAAGGAAAATGAAGAGTAAGAAAGTGCTGAAAGGCATCAACATCAACATCTAGATCATATTTTCTTACAAGTACCGAGTTGCATGTATGATTTCTTCACTATTTTGGCATGCATGACACATGCATGTGGTTTCTGGTTTGTGATTTGTCATTGGCATGGAGGATTGGCTGGATTGATAGTGGATTTCCTAGCCTTGCCATTTCCTGGATAGCCATGGTGGTTGTGGGTTTACTTTCATTTTTTTTTTTTTTTTGGTTGGTTCTCATGTTTCCTTACCTTAGGTTGAGTTATTAGTCATGGAAGCCCTAATTGAAAAAATGCTTTGGAATCCTTGTAACAACTTGGGTTGAGTTACTAGCCTTGGAAATCTTGGTTGGACAAATTATCTGGAAGCCCTTGGTGGGTTGAGTTACTAGTCATAGAAGCCTTGGTTAGACAAATGCTCTGGAAGCCTTGTATAAGCTATGGGTTGAGTTACTAGTTTTGGAAGCCTTGGTTGGACAAACAATCTAGAAGCCTTGGAAGGCTTGGATGGAGACCAATCTGATGATGGTTTTTGGTGATGTTAGACTGTGAGGTGGAATAACTATTTTATGGGTTGAGGTGGATGGCCTCTAGAAGCCTTGGATGAGTTTTGATTGATGTGTTCTATGAGAGCCCACATTCATGCTTGGAATATGGCATGGGGGTGAATCCCTGAAGAGAGATTTGGCTCAACCATTCTATGGTTGGGTGGAACTTGGTACTCCCATCTTTGGTTGGTTTATTGTATTCATTAATGAGAAATCCATTCCCTTGATTTTCATGTGTAAAAGTACTGACTTATACATGGATTTTGATGGCTGATATGTCCATTGTATTTCTGTTCCTATTATGCTAGTTATATGTATATTTTGTGACAACAAATATGTATGGCTCTCAGCATGTTTTTACTTATATCTGAATGGATAATGTATCTATGATCTAATAAATGATAAGGCAACAAATGACATGAGGAAAAAATGGTTCATGGCGATTCTTAGATAAGTATGAGATTCCTACACTTAATTATGTTATTTACACCTGTAGATTACATGTCAATGATATGTTTGGCGAAATTCCTGTCATGGCTAGTAGTGTTCTGGTCATGGCCTTGTTCAATTTATTACTTTTTCATCTTTGTTTCCTTGTACTCTTACCAATTTTAAGTGATCATTCCATTCTGAGCAGTGTCCCAGGCTCTGGGCTGAAAAAGGTGGCTCAAATATCAGAATGCTAGAAAAATAGAGCATTAGTTTAGAGACTAACTTGCCTGGGTAGTGTCTAGGGAGCGTTATAACTCACCTTGCCAGTGTCTGTGGAGCATTATAACTTGCCTTGCTAGTGTCTAGGGAGAGTTTGCAGTTTCTAGGGAGCGTTACCCTGCCCTAAGTTTCTCAAACAATAGTGGGACCCAGTGACAGGCTGTCTGAGTGGCTGTATTGTATCCTGGAAGTTTTTTTGATGATATTGGATGACTATGTGTGATGTTCCATCAATTCCATTTACTTAAAGTCACCAAGGAGGTTTAATCTTATCATAGTGGCCTCTCATCGCATGTTTACCCCAGCTGGTCAGTTGCTTGGTTAGATGTGGGAGGAGGGTGTTACAAAGTGGTATCATAGCGTGGTTGTGCTCTCCTTGGGCTGTGTGTTGTTCATCCATACATGTTAGTTGCATGTGTGTCTCTTGTGTTGTAGTCCATGTGCTTGTTTCCCTTTCATGGTGTTGATAATGGTTGTAGTTATGTCTTCATGTGAAGGTTGAAGGGTTGTCGCGGAGTATATCTTCATGTGTGTATGGTCGATTATGAATTGTTATGCATGTTAGTGCTAAGATTTTATCAACTGCACATGAGGTGGTTGATGTTGTCATGCATGAGGTCATGGTTTGTGTGGTTGATATGGTCATGCATTGATGACTAGACTCTAGCTAGAATGATGAGTATATGGTTTGGTACTCATTTGTTATGTGTGTATATGTGGTTGTTATGCATTTATGGTCTTGGTTATGATTATGCATGTATAGTAGGTCAAACATGCCTTGTGAAGTCATGGTATGCAATTTAGGTCATCATGGTGATATTGGTTGTTATGATGCTAATGTGTTTGATGAGATAGAACAAGAGATGCAGATCATCATAATGAGGTTGCAACATTGGACTTTGGGGTAAGAGCAGATCGTCATGCAGGGATTGTATGTTTGGCATGCATGTATGTAAGTCAAGGATTTTTATATGCATTAGGTTTATATGCATTAGGTTTATGTACATGCCTTTCGATGTTATGGTTACATTCCCGATAGATGTTAGTTGATTAGTATAGTTATATGCACGTGTCATATAGTCATGAATGATAGTAACATGTGATCGTATGCATTTGTTATTGTTGTTATATGCTATTAACTTGATGATTAGGTTATTTCATTGAGATCCTGATGTTGTGATTTGGATTGGTCATATGTGTAATGGTTATGCTCATTTCATTGAAGATCTTGATGTTATATGTATTGTGTTTACATGGTTTGACCTATGCAGATGGTTATGGTTGTGATATTCATGTATGAGTCAATATATTTGTGATATGGTGTCGTACTAATCTAGAATGATTGTACATATGTGATTTTTATACATGAATGAAAAATGATTATGAGCTTATGATGCGAACATGTTAGTTAGTTACTGGTATGGATATCATGATTTATGTTTGAATTGATATGTTGTGAAGTTGTGTCGTGCTAACCTAGATTGATTGTGCATACAAGATAGCCTCCCTTGAGGGGCACTAAGGTATGAGGTTGCTTATGTAGTATACTTGGTACTTCATTCTTGATTATGTTGTCTATTGATGTTGAATGTTTGGTGTCTATTATGTCGTCTAGTTAATTTAACATGGTATGTTGCAAGCTGGTTGAATGTTTGATCAATTGCATAATATGAGTATATGTTCAAATGATCTTATTTTAAGATGATTTTATTAACACATATATGTTGAGAGAGTTGATATGTACTTGAGTATAGTAGGTGATAGTTGTAGTATTATGAATGATGACTATGAGTTGACTATGGATTATGACATGATTGTTAGTCTTGGTAACAACTGATTTCAAATTGATAGATATGATTGTCTTGATATTTGAAACATGTGGTTGACATGTGTGAGTATTTGCAAGGTAACATGCTTGGTATTAGCATGACAAGGTAATAGTTTATGTGTCTATATAACTAATAGTCGGGTGGTGTGACAACCCATAGTAAGCCTTGATTCCAATAAGGTAAAAAGGTAAAAAAAGGAATTGGGCAAGAATTCCTTTGGCTATGTTTGGAAACCCTAATTTTGAGTGGATGATAGCTTTACACATAGGAAGTCTTCTTAACCTTGATTTTGTTTGAAATTATGTGGATATGTGCTATGGTCATGAACATGGTATATTAGCAAGTCTCTAGTTGTAGGTGGATCTGTCAAGGGAATTTGATTCCCTTGAGAGATGATGTGGATGTGTTTAGTTGC
Organism: Pinus taeda; assembly: GCA_000404065.3. Taxonomy (NCBI): domain Eukaryota; kingdom Viridiplantae; phylum Streptophyta; class Pinopsida; order Pinales; family Pinaceae; genus Pinus; species Pinus taeda. Next base: position 27,520 of record APFE030993136.1, read on the forward strand.
AAGCAACATACTTGGCACAACAAGATGAGGTAACTAGTGTATTGTTATGTTTACTTATACATTGAAAATTATGTGTTTATGGAAGTATGATGCAAGGAGTTGCATGACAAGAGAGATTTCCATGAAATCTTGAAGAAGGCTCAGGTTGAGCTTTCCTTGGGAACCATGGGGATTGAGTCATGGTGTTTGTTGCTGGTTGTGTGATTTTGGTCTTTTATGATTTGTTGAGTTTTATTTGTTTATTTTTTTATTTGTTTTTATGTTTGGTGAAAGGCCTTTCCACTTTGGTTGTGGTGTTGTATTGTTGTCATTGGTTTTCATGATCTTCTTCTTGTTTGTTTCTTGACTTGCCTTTTGTGTTTGGAGTCTTGTGAATTGGTTGGGAAAGGAAGAAGTTGATGGAGCTCGGGGAGAGTTGTGTGGTTCCCAAAAGGTAATGTAAGATTCAAATGAAGCTTTGTGCATGAGTAAGCATAATGGAGGGTAAGACTATGATAGCCAGTTGGACTGGTTGGGTCCATTGGCTTAAATAGATAGTGGCAATATAGTCATGTGAAAAGTAACTAGAAAAGGTAAAGCAAATAGATATGAGGTGTCAGATGCCTTGGCTATGTTGGGAATGATTATTCTCAATGCCGTGCATGAATAACGAAGTTCTCTCAACCTAGACCTTACGATATCAAGTAATTATGTTGTGATCATGACTATGTTGATGTTATATATGTATACATGTATGTATGTCATCATCTAACCGGATGATGATTATTTTATGCTAATGATTATATATGTATGTATGTATGTATCTATGTCACTGCCTGACAAGGTTGTTAGGGATCATTCTTGTGGAGGAATGATTGCTTATGCAGGTGAATGACATGAAGAGGTTCCTGGTTCATGAGAAATCAAGTGGGAAGAGTAGTCATGAAAAATATATGAGGTTAGTATCATGTGGTTATGAGTTGATATTATGTGATTATACTATGTCTATGTTATGGATAGGTTATACTGAGGGATAAATAAGCAAAATGAAAGTAGTGTGGTCTGTGGCTTGTTGGGACAAGCACGAGTAAGACGTTGGAAGCAAGGTTGCTTGGCAGAGACAATGTGGTTGGGATGTGTGGTACTACTATTATGCATATGTTGTACATGTTGCATCTGTGATGTTGTGCACATGCGGTGTTGTGCATATATAACGTGTGTAAATGTTGTTTATGAAATATTATGTACAAGGTGTTAGTACAAATAATGTTGTATGAATGTTGCATATTCAGTGCTGGGTATATATGGTACTATGTACATGTTGGATATACGGTGTTGAGTACATATTGTATTGTGTGCATGATGGATATGCGGTGTTGTATGCATATGGTGCTCCACGCTTGTTGGATATGCAGTGCTATGTACAGATGATGCTATGTGCATGTTGGATATACAATGCTATGTACATGTGGTGTTGTGTGCATGTTATACATGTGGTGCTAGGTACATATGGTGTGGTGTGTATGATTGTACAAGTGGTGCTGTGTGCATGTGGTGCTATGTACATGTTGTACAAGTGGTGTTGTGTGTAGGTGGTGTTGTGTACATGTCGTGCATGTGGTGCTTTGTACATATGGCATTGCGTACATGTCATGCATGTGGTATTATATACATTTTGTATTGTGTACACGTTGAAAAATGGTGCAATGTACATATGGCATTGCGTACACATTGTGCAGGTTGTGTCGTGTACATGTGATGTTGTGCCCATGTTGTGCAAGGGGTGCTTGGTACATGTGACACTGGCGTACGTGTGGGATTGGGTGGATGTCATACATGTTGTGCTGCAGGCATATGGTACTATGTATGTGCATTGTGTAGTCATCGTATCATGACATGCGTATTCATTGTGTTTTACTCTGTGTGGGTACATGTATTGTGTGGTGTTGTACATCGGGTATAGATTTATTTTGTTGTGTTGTATGTCAGATGTAGGTGTGTGTATTGTGTTATGCACTTGATGTAGGTGTATCTATTGTATTGTATACAATGGGTGTAGGTGAATGTGTTGTATGTCAGGGTAGGTGCATGTATTGTATGGAGTTGTATGTCATGTGTGGCTGTATGTGTGTGATGCACACTATGCATATGTGCACATGGTTGAGGAGAAGGCACTGGGTGTTTATCGGGTGTGGCAACTGATCCGAGGTGTGTATGAAATAAGGACAAAGGTGGAATCTAAGGATTGATTAAAGGATAAGTATCAATGTTTTATTTCAGTTTTATCATGCATGTGATTTATGATTATAGTATATGATGATTACATGTGAATTATGATTTTGCTTTATGATGGTTACATGTGATTTATGATTTTGATGGTTATGTTTTGAGCTATCTTGAGGTGATATTTTTATACATGTTTTGGTCAAATATGCTAGTTTGACTTGCTGTAACAGGAAGTGAATAGGATTGTAAATGTACCTTATTTATGAGCTACCAATGAGGTATGATGTGATTTTTTTTCAATTTATTTTAAATCTAACGGAAGTTACGCGCTTGGTATAGGAATGCATGAAATGCCCAGTTGGGTGGTTGAAATCGACTGCAAGAATTGGCAGCTTCAACATAATGAATTGGAGAATGCAGTAGTATGCTAGTAAAGCATTTAGGAACAAGGCCATTGTGGGACACAGGTACCCAATTGTGTCCATTGATTTCCATGAGCATGTTATGATCATTATGATGGTTTTGAGGCAAGTATATGCCTTGGTTTTTGTATCTTCCGATGTGAGGGAGCCTTGCCAAGGAATGGACTTCCCAGGATGGGGGTGCCAATGAAACTTAGAAGTGAGCGGCTACACGGAATGGGTGACCAGATTTCTTGAGGGACTGTGTAGTAGAGAAGGGAAGGTAATGGATGGATTTGTTTTGGTCATTAATATTTCTAGATAGAATCAGATGCAAATTGGGAGTGCGCTTTGGAACAATGAGCTAGAAATTACTCACTGAGAGCACAAGTGGCGCAGGATTATAGCATTGGACATTGGATGCAGTTTGATTGTGGCAGTGGATTCTAGATTTCTTGGTAAGGAGGTGAATCTTGACATTACTTAAGGGTGGAGGTGTGAGCCTCTGGATTCCCTTGTTGCCGATGTAGGCATTGCATATTTTTACTTGTTGGTTGAGAAAATATTTATATGTGTATATTATTGTAAATACTATATCGAGCTAGTTTATAAAGCTCCATAGAGAGTATGATCATTTGCTAGTTGAAGAAAATGTGTATGTGTATATGTGGCTATTTTAAATATCGCAATGAGCTATGTTATAAAGCTCCATTATGCGGTATGTTGTCATGATATTTTGTTTTCAACAATCTTTTTGGTTATAGGTGTCATTGAACACCGAGGAAGGTGTCCCCCCAAGGGGGAGAGTTTTGTAACAACCCTGGTTAAAAACTCATGTAAAAATATATAAGATCATGAATGATGGGACACGTATTCCAAGCTGAATGGTGGGCAAGACATCCTAGTGGGTGTTCATTTGATTGTTTATGGCTACAGAAATTGCAAAGGCAATGGCTAAGGCATTAAAGAGGCAAAATGGTATTCTAGAACATTTATTTATGAAAATAATGGAAATGAGGAGAAAAGGAAGGTGAAAGTTCAAGTTGCATGTGAGGAGGAAATTGAAGGAAAATAATGGAAATAAAGAAAATATAGGTCTCATTAATAAAACGGCTTCTGAGGATCAGTGGGAAAGGCTTGGTCAACTTAGTTTTGGAGCTCTCTCACTATTCTCTCTCTCTCTCATACTCTTGGATACTTAGAGTTTTATTGGAGCACTCTTGGTGGGTGTGGCATACTTGGATTCTTGGAGAAAGAAGGCAAATGAAGAGAAGGAAAGCGTAGGAGTGCATCAACATCAACAAATACATCATATTTTCTTGCAGGTACCAAGTTGCATGAATGATTTCTTCACTATTTTGGCATGCATGGCACATGCATGTGGTTTCTTGGTTGTGATTTGTCATTGGCATGGAGGATTGCCTAGATTGATAGTGGATTGCCTAGCCTTGCCATTTCCTGGATATCCATGGTGATTGTGGGTTTACTTTCATTTTTTTTGTTTTAGTTGGTTCTCATGTTTCCTTAGCTTGGGTTGAGTTATTAGTCCTGGAAAGCCCTGTTGAATAAATGCTCTGGAAGCCCTGTAACAACTTGGGTTGAGTTACTAGTCCTGGAATCCTTGGTTGGACAAACGCTCTAGAAACCCTTGGTGGGTTGAGTTACTAGTCTTGGAAGCCTTGGTTTGGAAAAACGCTCTGGAAGCCTTGTATCAGCTGTGGGTTGAGTTACCAATTCTGGAAGCCTTGGTTGGAAAAATGCTCTAGAAGCCCTGGAAGGCATGGATGGAGACCAATCTGATGATGGTTTTTGGTGATGTACGACTGTGAGGTGGAATCACTATTTGATGGGTTGAGGTGGATGGCATCTAGAATCCCTAGACGAGTTTTGAATGATGTGTTCTATGAGATCCCACATTCATGCTTGGAATATGGCATGAGGGTGAATGAATGAAGAGAGGTTTGGCTCAACAATTCTGTGGTTGGGTGGAACTTGGTAGTCCATCTTCGGTTGGTTTATTGCATTCATTAATGAGAAATTAATTCCCTTGATTTTCATGTGTAAAAGTACTGATGTATACATGGATTTTGATGGCTGATATGTCCATTGTATTTTTGTTCCTATTATGCTGGTTATATGTATATTTTGTGACAACAACTATGTATGGATCTCAACATGTTTTTACTTATATCTGAATGGATAATGTATCTATGATCTAATAAATGATGAGGCACCAAATGACATGAGGAAATAATGGTTCATGGAAATTCTAAGATAAGTATGAGATCCCTACACTTAATTATGTTATTTACGCGTATATATTACATGTCAATGATATGTTTGACGAAATGCCTGTCATGGCTAGTAGGGTTCTATTAATGGTATTTTTCAAGTTGTTGCTTTTGCATCCTTGTTTCCATGTATTCTTACCAATTTTAAGTGATCATTCCATTTTGGGTAGTGTCTCGGGCTCTGGGCTGAAAAAGGTGGCTCAAATCCCAGAATGCTAGCCAAAACAGAGCATTAGTTTAGAGACTAAATCACTTGAACAGTGTTTAGGGATTGTTTTAACTCACCTTGCCAGTGTTTGGGAGCATTATAACTCAATCGGGAAGTGTCTAGGGAGCGTTACCTTGCCCTAAGTTTCTCAGACAACAGTGGGACCTAGGGACGGGCTGCCTGAGTGGCTGACTTGTCTCTTGAAGGTTCTGTTGATGATATTGGATGAATGTGTGTGATGTTCCATCGATTACATTTCCTTAGAGTCACAAAGGAGGTTGAATCTTATCATAGTGGCCTCTCGTCACATGTTTACCCCAACTGGCTAGTTGCTTGGGTAGATGTGGGAGGAGGGTGTTACATCTTTCTGCTTAGATTTATCTTGAACATGATCTACCTTTGTAGCTTGAGGATGGGGAAGAAGATGAAGTGTATCATACAAAACCCTACCCAATTTGTACCCTAGATGTTTTTATAGGAGGGGAGCAACCTAATGAAGATGACCTCATTGACCATATCCTTCAGAACCAGCCCTCCATTACCATTCCTCTTGATGAGCTAGTGAAATAATCTGAGAGTAGTCCTTGGATCAAGTTATGCTCAGTTGATCCAAGTCCTAAACGTGTCAAAGTTGTAGAGTTTGGCCCATCTAGGACCTTAAAAATTAACCCCTCTCTCTCAGCCAAACAAGAAGAGAATTTGTGCAAGATGCTAAGAGAACACTTAGATTCTTTTTATTGGGACTATAAAGAAATGTAGGGGGCCCATTAATTTATACTCATCACATCTACATCAAAGAGGGAGGAAAACCTATTTTCCAACTTCAGAGGGAAATGAACCCAATACTTAAGGACATAGTAAAGGAAGAATTACAAAAGTTGCTGGATGTAGGGTTCATATACCCCATCTCAGATAGTGAGTGGGCGTCCCCTCTAGTATTAGTCTCAAAAAATAATGGGAAGTGGAGGATCTGTGTTTATTATATATATGAACTAATAAGGCCACAAAGAAATACCATTTCCCTTTGCATTTCATTGACCAAATTTTAGATGGTCTTGCAGGGAAGAAGTTCTTCTCTTTCTTGGATGGATTTAATGGTTATTATCAAATCCAGATCAGCCTTGAAGGTTAAGAAAATAATACATTTACATGTCCTTGGGGTACCTTTGCTTATAGTTACCTCCCATTTGGTATATGCAATGCCCCTGCTACTTTTCAAAGGGAAGTTTTGAGCATCTTTGTTGAGCTTGTTCATGACTCTATGGAGATCTACAGGGATGATTTCACTCCGTATAAATGTGAATTCCTGGAGGCTCTCTCTAATCTGGGTAAAGTCCGAAAAAAATGCATTGAAATGAACCTCTCACTGAGTCCTGAGAAATGTGAATTATTAATGAATGGAGGAACTATCATTGGCCATTCCATATCTCAGGAAGGGATACATGTGGACTCAAACAAGACTGCCATCATCAAAAGGGTCCGTACCCCTCAAAAGCAGAGGGATGTTAGAAGTTTCTTGGGTTTAGATGGTTATTATAGAAGGCCGATGAAGGATTTTAGTAAAGTGGCTTCACTCTTTTTTGGATTTTTGGCCAAGGACTCAGATTTCTGTTGGTTAAGTGGCTGTCAAGAGGCCCTTGAAATATTAAAAGATAAATTAATCACTGCACCCATACTTAGGGGTCCCAATTGAGCTCTGCCTTTCCATATCCATATTGATGCATCAGACAAAGTTATGGGGGAAACTTTGTGGAAAATAGATGATAAGCTACCCTATGCCATTTATTTCATTAGTAAAAATATGTCTAAGGCTGAATTGAACTACACTATCATTGAAAAGAACTCTTAGCTGTTGTACATTCCTTAAACAAATTCAGGTACTATATCACTAGGTACCAAAATTTTCTGCATATTGATCATGCAACTATTAAATATTTGATGAATAATCCTGATGTGAATGCTAGGATCATTATATGGTTGTTGTTGTTACAACAATTTGATTTGACTATCATTGACAAGCCAAGAAAAGAAAATGTACTTGTAGATTTTTTGTCTAGACTTACTTTGCCTACAGGTGATGAAGGGATGGTTGATGATCAACTTCCATATGAGAACCTATTTGTTATCTCAGTGATAAACTTTCAAAGCTTTACAAGTTGGCTATTATTGGCACACTCTCCATCAATATGAAAGAAGGTATACTAGCATATGTGATTAGTTCCAAAGGATAGGGAAACCCACACCTAGGGATGAGATGCCTATACAACCTCAAGTGGCCTTAGAGCTATTTGACAAGTGGGGCATGGATTTCATTGGGCCAATTGATCCACCATCAAGGCATAAAAAGCACATCATTGTGCACACTGATTACTTGACAAAGTGGGTTGAGAAAAAGGCTATCAAAGCAGCAACATAGAAGAAAGTGGTTGAGTTCTTAAGGGAAAATATTTTCTACAAGTTTGGGTATCCAAGGGAGATAATCACTGATTATGGGGTTCAATTCACATCACATTTTATTGAGAATACCCTGAGGCAACATAATATCAAACACAAAACATCTACTGCCTATCACCCTCAAGCAAATGGGCAAGTTGAGGTTATAATAGGGCATTGGAGAGCATCCTCACCAAGGTTGTGAGCAACAACAGGAGATATTGGGAAAACAAATTAGTGGAGGCCACTTGAGCCTAAAACACCACTTTGAAGACAACTACTGGGTTCACTCCATATGATTTAATTTATGGGAAGAAAGCTCTACATTCTATTGAGTTTTAATACAACACTTTGAGAATGGAAACCTAATTAGACTTAGATGTCACTAGAGCAGAAAAAAGAAAGGTTGCTCTAATTGAATGGCTTGGATGAGTTTAGAATATAGGCCCTTTCTACACACTAAAGTTATACAATTGCAAAGGAAGTTTTGGCATGATAAGCATATCAAGGAAAACGTTTTCCAAGAAAGGGATTGGGCCTTGTTATATGATTCTAGGTTCAAAGATTTTAAAGGAAATAATGAAAAGATGGTTAGGCCCATACATGGTAGAAAATTCCATGACAATGGATATTTCTAAATCATAACCATTGATGAGGAAGGGATCCCCTTGCTTGTCAATGGTTATAGGCTGAAGTTATATAGGAAACCTATGTCTAAGGCATAAGTCATTAGTACAATCAAATGAGAAGTCATTGTGATTGGAAGTGTCATGGCTTCCAATCCATAAACCTCCTAGAAATTTGAAAATAAAATAAAAATTCCTGGATGAAAACCTTTATGGGGCATCTGAGGCCTACTATAGGGTTGAAAACCTCCTTGAGGCAGCCCTGGAACAAAAAAAGAGGAAGAAAAAATAATAAAGATCCATAGGTGAAAACCCCCTCTGAGGCACCTAGGGAAACATGTAGGTTGAAAACCTCCTAAGAGGCAACCTACGTGTCTAAAAAAAGAGAAAAAGAAAAAGAAAAGAGAAAACACAAGGAAAGATTTTAGATTATGTCTACTCACTTTTTTTTTCATTTTGCAGGATTATACACAGTGGCATATTTCATTGATACAAGGCCAAAATTTTCAAGGTTTCCTTCATTCTTCCATCCATCCACTTCCTATCCATCATCTCCACTCATGTGATCACCTCTCTCCACCATCTCATTATCCTGAACTTCGAGTTTTACCTCCTCACTCTATTGCTACAGGAAGGTCCTGTGGTCTACAAGAGGGTTCTTAAAAGCTACAGGAGGGAGATCTGAGGAAGAGGGTAGCCCAACAAGAACATTATGACTTTTAAAATCATGAACAAGGTTCCCCCATTATTTTCCATCATCCATCCATCACTCATCCATCTCATTTCACAAAAAATTCACTCAAATTCCCCACTCTATCCTACCTCTTAAAAAAAAAAACATAAGCCATCATTTCCATTTCTACAAGTGTCCACATTTCTCTCTCATGATCCTAGTATTGTCTTTAGGACTTGTTACAATTTCCCTCATCACCATGATGCAGATTGGAGACCCCAAGGGAAAAGAAAAGGATTGCTACATGAAGAAACCTCCTCCTGTAGCATCCTATGCACACACCACAAAAAGCATTGATCCTTTTTTTTTCTCATCAAGGGGGATGATGGAACCTTATGAAACAACTCTGAAGAAGTCATATCACTCCCAAGAAGATTTCCCCCAAACAATAACAGCTTGGACATCAACAAGATAGCTTCACACACACAAAAATCACAACAATTAAGCATCACTAAGAGAAAGGAGGATATGCATAGGAAATAAGTAAGCAAGTCAACTCCCTTGATGCCAATAATATGGTCCAAATCCAACACGAAAATGCATGCAATAGTTCAATCATGAGGTAGGTACATGTATGGAAAAATCTGACCTCCTCCCTATTTTTGAATAACAAAAATGTATAAATGTCGAGAAGGAATGTTTTAATAAGTTGGAAGTGGCCAATTAACTAGGCCACCCTAATCTAGTCAACTAAAAGTGATGGTGAACACTCATGAAACATGGAGATGTCAAATCAACTGAGTTGGGATAAAAAATAGTGGGTGGTGTTTACGAGGGAATGAGAAATAATTATTTAGAGTGGGGAAAACGATCCAAAAGAGGAAACCCCGCGTGATTTCCAAGTCACCACAATGCTCCAAGCCTCAACTAAAAAAATGACATATTATGTACTTGGGCTTGGTTTCTTTTGCATACACACTCATTTCGAAAATAGCTATGGAGAGGACAAGATTAGCATGCCACCAAGGAGCTTCAAACCCCATTTTGCAATTGCAACAGGAAGGAGCTATAGGAAAACCTGCAATTGCTATAGGAGGGTCGAGAGATTGCTACATGAAGATTGAGAAGGTGAAAAATGGACAAAAAGGTTCAAATTGATCCCCAAATTACCATCTTAATCCAAGGATATTTGAAAAAAAGTAAGTGCCACCATCTCCTTCATCCATCCATTAGATTCCATACAAATTCTACTTAAATTCTAGAGACAGTGGCAATATAATTATGCAATTAAAAGGCATTTTTGAGTAGAATAGTGATTGAAACATAGGAAATTGTTATTGATAAGGAGTTTTTGACTCACTGCTATGACTAAATTAAATATTGAAGCTATAGAAGAAGCATCTCTCCCTCACTTAATTAAGGACATAAAGAAGCGATGGGGGGAGGATTCAACAAGAGGGAGCCTTCAGATACCAATATAATCCACCTACACACTCATGTGGTAGAAATTTTTAGAAGACATCAATGGCTAGGATTCTTCGAGTTACTAAAGTGGTACGATGATGACCTTGCCCTTGAATTTTCTACGACTCTTAATTCCCAAACAGAGGATAGTGTCACCACTATTGTGAGGGGGTGAGTTATCTCTCTCAGCCCTGAAATAATTAGCAGAGTAAGAACCCTAACTTTAGGGATAAATTGGAGTAGAGAGGACAAAGCCACTAGTGTCACTGCTAAAAATAATTTCTTCATTGCCAAAGAAAATATTGTTGAGGACAAGAATGGAGTTAGGAGAGAAATCCTACATTATCTTTGGGATGCGGTGGCTTACCATATTCTGAAGTACATATCCTGTGAAGGAAGGATGAGTCTGGTATATTTTTACCACTTAATATTACTTCATGAACTCAGATTCAAGGCAAAATTTCCTCTTGCTCAAAGACTTAGTGTGCAATACTTCCTCCTACAACCCACTAAGGAAATGAGTCAAAAAGTAAGGGAAGGAAAAAAACCAACACCTATCCCACCATGGACTCATCAAATTGATAGTGGTAGATGCTATGAACCATTTGAGAATCCTTGTCGTATGGAACAAATTTGTAGACATGGATAGGGAGACTTTCATAGAAACACAAGCCCTCACACCAGGAGAAACCCCAACCTCTATTGTTGGAGGAAGAGAGTGGAAAGCAGAGGAAGAAGAAGGGGAAAAGACATAAGAGGAAGAGTTAGAAAGGTAAAAAGAAGAAGAAAGAGAGATAAAAGAGGAGGGGGCAACAAGAACAAAAGGAGAAGAAACAAAAGAAGAAGAGAGAGACAACAAATTCAGGGGAAGGAGAAGCAAAATATGAAAAACAAGAGGGAGAAAACAAGAAATGGAAACATTAAGTCCTAGGAGGATTATTGATCCTAGAGAAACATATATATCCCAACACAAACAAGATTGTCTCCAGGAAACACTGAACATGAGGTAGTTGCAACTTTAGCTACCTTAGGCACCCTGGTCAAACATAAAAGAAAGAGACAAAGGAAAGCCCCCCTATATTTTAAGATCAAGGAAAGTACCAAGATCAAGAAAGGGATGCCAAAAACTCCCACAAAGGTCCCCATCACAATTGAGGAGTCCCCAATCAAGAAAGAGGAGGAAGGACCAACTAAAGGAAAATTAAAGAGTTCACATCTCCAAAACCCAGAACAAAGACTCTTATAACATATGTGAGGAGGCATACAACCAGATCAACCTCCTTCAAAAAACCTAAGACACCAAAAACCCTCCAACAAGAAGAAAAAGGGAAGCTACAGGAGGGAAAAATTATGCTACAAGAGGGATATAGTATGCTAGAGGAGGGGCAGAATGTGCTGCTAGAGGGGCATAATGTGCTACTGGAAGGGAAAAATGTGCCACAATAGATACATGAGGCAACAACCTCCCTAATGACATTTGAGAGGGACTCCCCATAGCTCCAACGACCTAGTCCACAACCTAGCCTAGGGTCCTATTACAAATTCATTAAAGGAGGGAGGATTATCCCCCCAAAATTTGTAGTCCCTCTTCTTTATGAGCTAGAGATAGAAAGAGGAAGAACCCATAGGTGGATGAAAATTGCTAAATCTAAGAAGGTGGAGGATGCAGGCCTCATGGAAGAAAAATTCATTGAAATGAGAAAAGAGTTGAGCTAAGAATGAGAGAGTCTATAATGAAGGAAAAACTATAGGCAAAAAATATGAGGCTGAGACAGAGGCTATAGGATAAAGAAACACAACTCTCCACCATGGAAAGCCTCTCCATGGAGGCATTACAGTGCATAAAACCATCAAAGTATTATGCCCTCATTCTCAAATAACAATGGCTACAATTCCAAATCAAAACCTTGGAACAACATGGATCTATGCCCTTTTAGGATTACAAGCAGTTCATTGAATTTTGCAATGAAGCTAACATGGAAGACAAAGAAGGCCCTCCTGTAGAAATATAGGGCTCCTATAGTAGCCACATGTAGCACACCTATAGGAACTCTTTTTTCCACTAGTTTTGATCCTTACTGCAACGTGGACTTAGTTTAGAGGGATATTGACCCCCAACTGTGATTTCATGATCAAGGGAAACCCCTAGGCTACTCCAAACCCTTCTTTTCCCTCTTTGCGAAAACAAAATAGTCTTAATTGTCTTATCACAGGTTTGGAACAAATAGAATATTGATTTACATGCAAGTGTGAGCTAGTTAGATGGTACATAGAATCTTGAATTACAGTTTGGTAGGTTATGCAAGAGATATTAGATTCCTTTATGCAAGTAGATATGCTAACTTGATGAATGTTGCAAGATAATATATTTTCCTTTCTACAAATAGTTTAGCTCTTGTATTTTCATGAATGGTTTCGATATCATTTACAAGTTGAAGTCAACAGAATTTTTCTTGTCATATTTATAGGTAGCTTCTGAATTTCACCTTCATTAGCCAACTTTAATTTTGATTTAGTAGGAAGAATGGTCTTGGAGCACTATTGATCAGATGTCGTAGTTGAGGGTGGCATGAGTAGAATCCCATATAATGTGCATATAGCACTGTCACCTCGAAGTTTATATGAACCTTGGGTTGATAAATAGAGTTGAGGAGCCCTTGGGAGTTGGAGCACTCTTGGTGTAATAGCAGGGCTCACCAAAATATATTTTTCTTCCTCTCGTAAATAATTAGAATTTTCAGATTTCAATAGAAGATAAAGGCTACAAAGATGTTGAATTATGTATATTTTAGTAGTATTTTGATTTGCAACTATAAGTATAAGTTGCTCATGGAATTTCATTTTTATCATGTGTATTATTTTCACATCTTTAGTTGCATGCAAGGTGGTTTGTCAGACAACCCACTCCTCAGTTGGTTACACTGGAAGTTTGATTACACTTAACAAGTAGAGTTTCAATAGGACAAAGTAGGGGTGTCCATCTAAACAAGATTTTTTTTTTTTTGAGCAGCCAACGTGCAATAGATCAATTAGTTTTTAGTATATTTCAACAGTTTTAAGTTTGTAGTGTGTGACTTTTTCTCAGTTTGAGAAGTGAGGTTTAAGGTCAGAAGTTGCAGATTATAGGATCAATTCGACCATGAAACCCTATTAAAGAAATTTTGGAAGGAAATAAATCAAAACATGGTTTTAATTTTTCAAAATCCTCCAGTAGTATGTTTTAAAAGAAATTCAAATTGAAAAAAAAATTCCCAATTCTTTTACTATCGCAAGTTGCAAGTTATTGAAAAGGATAAAATTCATTTATGGAGATTGGCTGGTTGTGGTAATGGAACTAGATTTGTAGTATATGGTTTGTTATAATATGGTAGTTAGCAGATTGTAGATGGGATTGGTATGACTCCATAGCCCAATGGATAAGGCACCTAGTCTACATTTCTCTGCATTAAACAAGGGGAATAAGTCCCCAATTGGAGCATATGTTGTGACATTTCCTTGGCAAACTAATACACTAATTTTTTATTTTATTTTTTTCTAGAAATTTGCAATGGATATGTGGTAGCCTAATGCATAACAATAATTCCTTCTATTGCCAAAGAATTCTCGAGAACTTCTATAATGGTTTTGGTGGACACCATGCATGATTAGTCATTAGGATTTGGCTTAAACTAGTGGTTATGGTCATTAATTAAATCAAGTAATTAACGACACTCTTGGATCGTAAATGGAGAAGATCAATGGCTATTATAAATAGTGAAACCCCTCCATGTGCTCAATGTTAACAAATGAGAGGGGCGGGGGGGGGGGGGGGGGGTGGTAAACGATTTCTTGTTTGTCAAAATAGTTATTGGTTATGTGACACTTTTAGGTGAATAACAGAACCCCCCTCCTAAAAACAAGATACAACCAGATACCTCCCCGTTGCAATCATCTTATTGCTTCCATGGTTTATTCTCAAGCATAAATTGCATGATAGAGCAGACACTCAAAGCAATAACATCTTCTATATTGATGTTTGATCTTGTCTCATGGGCTTAATTACATCATAATGTAAAGATTCCAGAGAGACACATGGCCTCAACAGGTTGTTATTTCTTTGAAAATTCCAAAGTGTGCTAGAAGTTATTGCTAGAATTCAATTTTGATAAGATCAATGATGTGGTTTTCTCTTTAGACCATAAATTTGAATCATGTATCAATCATATCCTTTCTATTCAAGGTTTTGAGGTCATAAACTGGGGGTCGACATGAACACCAACGGATCAAGAATGGGTGCAAGTAGATGTAGCACAAAAGTTGGATTAGATCGAAGCAAGTATTATCAAGATCTGTGCATAATCTAAGAATTATGTAGATGGACATCTGAATAATGTAAATTGTGGCTAAATAATTCATGATCAACAACCATTTATGTAGTGTTAATCCTCTATGTTGGTCCACTTTCTTGAGGATGTTTGGCCATTGTCTTTTGGAATAGGTGTCCAAATTCTACCTCTATTACAACCAAATGGGATACCATTGGTCTTAAATATAGTATAGATATTTCTATGTGATATTTCAGAGAGCATTTTAATGATTTACTTAAGGTTCTTTGTTATAAACAATAACAAACTATTTTTAGCTTGACATTGGTTAAAGGTGAGAATGTAGAAGTTGGTGTCATAGTAGCCATTAAATATTTTGGGGATTTTGTTGATTTTGGTGTAGGTTGAGAAGAGCTTCTACATATATTTGAAATATTACATTATCTGGTGGCTCAAGTTTTTGATGTTGTATCAATTGGATAAAAACTCTCTATGATGTGCATTGAAAGTGATCTTAAGGAAAATTTAAAAGCCCAAGTGATCATAGAGTTAAAAGGTATAGTAAAAATAACAACACCTTTACAAATTTCTTCTACAAAAATACTAGAAACATCCTACACAACACTCATATCATTCAGCTGGAATCAGGATAATGAGAAAATCAAGGTGTTGTAGTGCTATTAGCCCTTTATGTCCTGTAGGAAAAAATTATACTATTGATATGAAATGGGAATAATGAAGAATGGTTATTCAGGATGTTTGCAAAGGGTCATGTTTTCTTTGTATTTTTACATCTTGGGTCTAGGATTTTGGGTTACTAGACTATTGATGAAAGTAGTGAAGAGAAGCAAAGCTCACCTTTTACATGCCCAATGTTCAGAGTATAACAAATTTTGTGGGATTTCTCCTAAAGTGGTTAAAAATATGGCTAAAAATATCTTTCTAAAAATGTTTGAAGATTACAAGGAACTCTAGGAGAGCAATCACAAATCACAAAGATTAGCCATCAATACTTTGAGAGGCTTAAAAAAAAAAGGTTCTAAGTAGAATATGTATTTAAGGAGAAATTACAGTCATGTTACTTCCCTATAGGCATCACATTTTTTCCATTACATGTTCATGGAATTACAAATGTGCCTAATTTGTAGAGTTTCCATCTTGGAGTGAAAGCCTTCTTACGATGTCTCAGAAATATATTATCACTAACATTTCCAAGACATTATTTTGTGCAATGTTCAATACTTATTCAATGCCAAAAAATTATGCAACTTGTTCTTCAAATATATTCTACAACATATTTTGGGTCAAAGGAAACAAATGTAGTCAACACAAATGATTGTTAATACAAGCTACAAAGATGAAAAAAAATTCACCTACAAACAACATAAACATTGTAGTCACTATGACTGTGGATGAATACTTAACTACACCTATGCTTTAGGGTGTAGATAAGGTTGATATATATTCTCTCTAGAAAATGGAAGGAATTAGTAGATAAGACTCGTGTAAAGCAACTTCAACCTCATAAGTATAGTACAAGGACTTTTACTTTATTTAGTTTAGCAATTTTTTGTGTGGATCATTTTGATGCAATTCCGCCTCATTATTCTGGAGCACTTATGGTTGTGGGAATCATATGCAAAAGTATGCTTGGGAAAAGTATGTTGATAGCTATACATGTCGAAGGAAGAATCTATTTGTGAGGATGAAGATGTTTTTTCATATTGTAAAGAGGTAATAGTTTACATTCTGAAAGTTGGTATCAATACCTAAAGTCCCCAATGTACAATGGTAGAAATTGTAGTAGATATAGCCTTGAAGATAGTATAAAATGATTTACCTATGAGCTATAGGGTACATCAGAAACAAACATTTGAATCATTGTGCATTATTAAGGTTATGCATACAATTTTCCTCTTAGCTTGCAAGATACCTTGGTTTTTCTAGTGATTACTTTTAAGAAAAATATTACTATTACCATTGTGATTTAAAAAAAAAAACAAGTATGCCAAGGTTAAACCCAAATTTTACAGAATTAAATATCAAATAGTTGATTCTAGATTTGAGGATATGTAAAATGGCAATAAAGATTACTCATTAAGATAAAAGGACAACTAGTGGAGAAAAAGTGGTAGAGTTGACCCTACTTAACAATAGGTTGGCATATTTTCAGGGAAGAGTATTCAACAAATTCATATGTCTAGGAAAAATATTAAAGAGAAAATTAGTTCTTGATTTGAGGGAATAGAATCCACATATATCCTCAATTTTAAATGGCAAAGGATTGACACCAGTGAGTCAGTTTCATAGTTCCAGGAAGAGTATGCAACAATTATGGGTTTATTCCATATTTGAAAGAAAAGGATTTCCTATCATTCCACATTCCTCACAACAAATAGAGACTACGTTTATTTTAGTTTAATTATTAAATTTGTATCCATGAAAGCTTGGAACAACTTTATGATTGTAATTTTTTATATATTCTTTCATTTTTATTGTATAAGGGTTAGATTTTGGGCCAAAACCTGATTTTTGTAAAAATACTAAGATTTCAGAGTTTAATCAAAGCTTCTATTTTTAACTTTTGAGATAACTTGTTTCATATGCAAGTTCTTTCTAGTTTTCCATTGTATTTTCTTCATATATTTTGAAGTTGTGTTAATTATTGGGAAGATATAGGATGAGACTCAACCTCCTTGACATCTGCTACAAGGTTATGTTCAACATTGGGAAGATCAAGTAAACATATTGTTTACTTTGATCTCCTCCGCATCTCTAGATTATTGTTATTGCAGAATTGAAATTTATATTTTATTGAGTTTATGAAGGATCTTCTCACACTTTCAGACTTTATAAATGATTTAATTATTCATGTTGAATGCTATATCATTATTTTATCTTATTAAGTCCTCTATCCACATCTTTCATGTTGTTTTATTATATCATATTGAATGTCAACACTTTGGTTAAACTTTTGGAGCAATAGGTCTTTGTCTTAAAGTAATGAGCTTAACCGATCATCAAACACCTCTCAAAACCCCTAAATCTGTCCACAATGCTCAAAAGATTGTTGTTCATTGCCATGAATAGTCATAGTCCTTGTAACATTTAAGAAATCCCCCTCTGGTTCAAGAGCGAACTTGAACCTAAAGTAGGGTGAGTTGATTTCTTGGTACAATTTTTCAGACAACAAAATCTCTTAGAGAAATAGACACAACACATATTTTTCCCTATATGCACCAAAAGGCGCCCTAGAAATGAGTGGCTATTATATTTTATAGAAGTTTTCTCTGTGTGCGAGGAAAACCATTCAAGTGACAAGTTTCCATCTCTTCCTGGTATGAAAGATGTGTATCAAGGAGAAGAAGGGGGCTTGGAGAAACTTTGCTTAGTCAACCAAAGGAGGCCACAAGGCCTTAGGCCATATCAACAAGGTATGCATTATCCTCCTTCTTTCAAAACAATTCATAATGCACCTTTTCAGTGTTGTTATCCACCTAACAATTCACCATGGTCCATGCCTTCTCCTTGGCCACATCCTCCTCAACCTATCATTCCCCCTTTTCAACCATATCAACACCAACATCCTCAATGGTGTAATCCATCATAAAGATAGAGGCCTCAGGAAGCCCAACCACCTACCTTAGTGCCTCCTCCTCCTCAACCTTAACTAGCCCAGAGAAATACACCTAATCAACCCCAAATGCCTGTTCAACCCAATCTGAACCCAAATCCCAATAAGTCCATAGTGGTGAGACCCCTTATCCTACCTATGTTCTAAAAATCCAAGAAATCAACCTCAGATTTAGGAATGTACTTCCTAATGCTCATCTGCCTTCTCTAGCAGAAAATCTTGAAGAAGACAAGGAAGAAATCACTCATCAAGCCAACAAACCTCCCATTAGAGAAATTTTGATGTCTAAAATGGGCCTCAAAACAAAAATGTACAACCAAAATAAACTTTATAAGAACCAATAGGATTCAAGATGATGATGTCAACCATGGGGGATGATTCACCATTTTTGGAGTAAAAAAGTAAAAAGATTAAAAAAATATAAAAATATAAAAAACTATTTTTTCAACCCGTTTTTTCAACATATGTCCCTATGGTTTTACTCAAAATTCAAAGGAGAGAACTCATTAAATGCCAAATTTAATTATTCATCCAAGGACTACCCATTTTGCATACTTTTGATGGACCCTGCTACATGAAAAATGAGAAATACATGAAAAATGTGATTGTAATCATGCTTTTTTCATGTATTTCTCATTTTTTGTGTAACAGGGTTCATCGAAAGTATGCAACGTGCATACGCCTTGGATTGGGAATTAAATTATGCATCCAATGAGTTCTCCCTCTTGAAATTAGAATAACATCATAGAGAGATAAGTTGAAAATACAAGTTCAAAAAGTACTTTTTCCCTTTTTTTTTCCCTTTAAAATTTGATGATGTAATCTAATTTTATTTTATTAATTCCGATATTATTTGATAATATTCCTTAGGAGACCCATTTTACACCTCAAATTTTTTCTAATTATACCTTGAAACGTTGATACATCCTAAACCACACACCCTAGAAGAAGTTGAACTTTTGGGAGAAAAATCTTTGTTACAATTTCTCTCCTACAGGCCATTAAAGATGTCCCCATATATAACTACTTCATAAGATAAGAGTCTCTTAGGAAGCTAGGAATGAATAGGAAGGATGTTCCCATTATGAATGTCATTGGGTGATTGGGTGATCTAATGCTTGGGAAGGTCATCATCTCAAAGTATCTGGATCCTAGCAACCCGGTAGTGGATGTACAAATAAACAATATTGTAGTCCCCAACACCCTCATTTATCTAGGGGTTACAATCAATTTCATGAACAAGGAGACCATGCTCAATCTTGACCTCAAAGGATCCTTAATGAAAACCACCACAATGTTGCAACTTGCAAATAGATCCACAGTAGCACTCGAGGGTATCATTGAGGATGTCATGGTTTCAATTGATTTGGGGAGTACCCCATTGATTTCCTTGTAATCTAGCGTAAGAACAACTTTAATGGCTACCCTCTTATCCTGGAAAGACTCTGGTTAGCTACCATCGACACCTACATTAGTTATAGATATTGAAACATGACAATTAAAAAAGGGTAGCTAACAAAACAACTTGTATTATATCCCCTAGCTCAACTCCTTATTGAGCATTATTTTACCATGTGGGTAGAAGAGGAAGAAGAGGAAGAAATTTATCAATCATCACTCTACCCTATTTGTACATTAGAAGCCACTATTGGTAGTAGGAAATTGGATGAGGATAATCTAATTGACAATGTTATGCAAAACAATTATCCTATTGCCATGCAAATTGATGGAATAAAAGAGGAACCTTTAGGAAAAACTGATGATATCCATGGGAAAAATTAATCACTATTGGTTCTAATCAAAATCATGTCAAAATGATAGAAATCAATCCCCTTAGAACTTTGAAAACCATCCCTTTCCTCTCATTTGACCAAGAGGGACAATTGCTTATTGTTTTAAGGAAAAACCCTGATGTTTTTGTTTTGGATTACAAAGAGATGAAAGGATCCCATCTTTCAATCCATACACACCATATATACATCAAATATGACCATAAAACTATTCTCCAACCTCAAATAAGAATGAACCTTGCACTCAAGGAGATTGTAAAGGAGGAATTGTAGAAATTGTTAGATGCAGGCTTTATATATCCTATTTTAGATAGTGAGTGGGTGTCATCTTTAGTCATTATGCCCAAGAAGAATGGGAAATGGAGATTTTTCCTTGATTACAAAGATTTTAATAGAAATACCAAGAATTATCACTTTTCTTTGACTTTTATTCTCCATGTTTTAGATGCTCTTATAGGAAAACTCTATAACAAGTCATTCCTCCTATCTAAAAACTATCCTCACCTGTATTGATTCATTATTTAAGTACAATCAAATCCAATTTAGTCCTGAAGACCAAGATAAGACTACTTTCACCTACCCCATGGGGTACCTTTTCCCATAGGGTCCTTCCATTTTCGACTTGTGTAATGCCCCTGCCACCTTCTAGATGGTGGTATTGAGTATTTTTGTTGATCTTGTACATGACTCAATTGAGATTTATATGAATGACTTCATATCTTATGGAGATGCTTTCTAGGAAGCCCTTTCTAATTTTTGCAAATTTTTGAAAATATTCATTGGAATGAATATCTCTTTAAGCCCAAAAAAGTGCTATTTTTTACAAATGCAAGAATTGTTCTAGGCCACTTCCTCTCTGAGGAAGGGATTCAGGTTGACCCTAATAAAATTTCAATTATCAGAAGGATTCTTGTTCCACAAAAAAGAAGGATGTTAGGAGCTTCCTAGGACTAGCTAGATACCATAGGAAGTTTATCAAAGATTTTAGTAAAACTGCTTCAACTTTATCTGGTTTACTGATAAATGAATCAAACTTCTGTTGGACAAACCATTGTGAAAAGGAATTTGAAGAGATCAAGGAAAAATTGACAATTGCACTAGTTCTCATGGGCCCAAATTGGGCCTTGACCTTCCACATTCACACAGATGTATTAGAAAAAGCAGCGAGGGAAGATTTAGGGAAGTTGGAAGATAAATTGCCTTATGTTATTCATTAGTAAACCTTTTTCCAAGGATGAACTCGATTATAGTCGATTCATTGAAAATAGATTTTATCTGTTGTACATTCCTTGAATAAATTTCAACATTACATTACAGGGTATCAAATTTTTGTGCACACCTATCATGCATTCGTTAATTATTTGATGAATAAAATTGATGTAAATGCTCAAATTATTATATGGTTATTGTTATTACAACAATTTGATCTAACCATTGTTGGCAAGCCAAGGAAAGAAAATATTGTTGCAAATTTCTTACTTATAATAACTCTGTCTGCAGAGAACAAAGAGATGGTAGATGATCAACTCCCAGATGAGCACCCCTTCACCATATCATTGTATTCACCTTGGTTTGCTAATATAACAAACTTCTTGGTTGCTGACTAGTTTCCTCCTACTTTGTGTTCCAAAGAAAAAAGGAAAATTGTTACAAAAGGTGCCCCTTATACTTGGATTGGGGGTAACCTCTTCAAATTGGGGCTTGATCAAATCTTAAGGAGATATGTAAGATAAGAGAAGTATTTTATAGCCTCTAAACATGTCATGATGTACCCTATGGGGGTCACTTGGATGCTAAGAGGACAACCTACAAGATTCTTGAGGTAGGTTATTATTGGTCTACCCTACACCACGATGCTAGAGGATATACTAATTGATGTGATGAGTTCTAGAGGATGGGGAAGCCTACACAAAATGATGAGAGGCACCTATAAACTCAAGTGACTTTCAAGCCATTTTAGAAGTGGGACATGGATTTAATTGGGCCTATTGACCCCCATATGGACAAAATAAGTATATCATTATATGCACAAATTATTTAACCAAGTGTGCTAAAGTGAAGGCACTCAATGCAACAACAAAGCAAAAAGTGGCAAAATTATTAAGGGAACATATTTTTTACAAATTTGGTTTCCCATGGGATATTCACATACCAAGGAATTCAATTCACTTCCAACTTGATAGAGGGTATAATGAGACAACATCATATAAAACATAGTAAATCTACCCATATCAACCTCAAGCAAATGGGCAAGTGGAAGTAGCCAATAGAGCACTATAATGCATCTTGACTGAGGTTGTTAGCAACAACAAGAAGGATTTGGTAGACATTTTTAGTGAGGCCACTTGGGATGATAATACTACATGGAAGAACACCACTGTATTCACCCCTTTAAGTTGTCTATGGTAAGAAAGCACTGCTATCCATTGAATTTGAATATAACAGATTGAGAATGGTAGAGCAATTTGATTTGGGCATTACAAACGCTTAGGAAGAGGGACTACAACAATTTAATTCCCTTGATGAACTTAGGTTGCATGCTCTTATGCATATTGAAGTGGTTCAATTAAAAAAAATTGGCATGACAAGCACATCAGGGGTTAAAACCTTCCAGGAGGGTGATTGGGCCCTCTTATATGATTCCAGGTTCAAGGACTTCAAAGGGAAACTCATGACCAGATGGTTGTGTCCTTACCTAGTGGAGAAATTCCACGACAATGGCTCAACTTAGATTTAGATAATTGATGAAGAATAAATATTACTTCTAGTAAATGGCTACATATTGAAGTTTTATAGGAAGCCCTTTTAAAAGTATGAATTTTCTAGTTTAATAAGTAGATAGTTGAATGTGATTGAGAGCCTCAAGGCTCCTAATCCATTTAGCCCCTGATGAAGCAAGAAGAATAAAGAAAATGGAAAAAAAAAAAAAAGGAAAAAAGAAAAAATAAAAGAAAAAAAGGGAAAAACCTAGGTGAAAGCCTATATGGGGCACTTGAAATAGGATCTTAAGCTGAAAACCTCCCTGAGGCAGTCAATGATCATGAAGAACGAACAAAAAAAGAAAATAAAAAAGATTGCTAGGTGAAAATATCCCTTAAGGCACCTGGGGCAGAACTAGTTAGGCTAAAAAACTCAATGAGGTAGACTATGGGTCTCATAATAAAAAAATAAGAAGAAAGAAAGAAAAAGAAGAAAAAGGAATAAAAAATGAAAGGTGCCTCTAATTCATTTATTTTAATATTATTGCAAGTGCAACAATATTCCAATAATAGTCAAAGAAGATTAGATTCAAGGCCTAAGCACTCACCTTCAAGGCATTCAGTCAACCTCTATGCATCCATTCTACTCATTCCCTCACCTTTTCCAAGCTTGTTCGATCATTTCTAAGTTTCTCTCCTTTTTTTCAATCAGTCCCTTGAAATGCTACACCAAAGTTCTTGTATTTCTATAGGAATCTTTCGAGCATAGAAAGGAGGGGAAAACTTGAATTTTTTCACCTATAAGGAAGAGAGGAAGTCTATGGAAGCCCTTAACACCTATCCACTCCATCAACCTTAAATTTATCACCACTGTCCCTCTAACAATTCACAAAGAATTCAACCCTCCACCCCTTTTGCACCTATCACCATCAAAGAAAGACTCTCTAACCACAACCAACAATCTCACCTTAAATTATCAAATTCTTTGAAGGCCACACTCAGAGAAAATTATGAACCTGAGAAACTTATGTGGCTGCCATAAGAAAACACACAGTCCTATAGTAGCCTACATAATCCCTATAGGCTCCAATTTACATCACTAGTAAATGAACTTTGAAGACCAAAATAGTCTAAGAGGCTCATAAAATAGGCTTGAGTAGCTACAATATTTCTTGTAGGCTGCTACAAGATCTTTAATTAGCAAGAGTTAACAACACCAAGTGAGATACAACAACAATACTTTGACAACCTCAACTAGAGAAATTTCCATCAGCAATAAAAGCTACAAAATACCTCCAAAGGAAATGAAGGGGATACTGAATCTTCCATATTACATCACCAACAACCTCAGGACCATTAGGAGGAGTTCCAACAATCACATCTGTAGTTCTAGTAGTCACGTCAATAGCTCCAACATCACCTGCAAAAGCACACCCAGGGTAAGGCTTAGGTATCCAATGCTCTAAACCTCTCTTATGAAACCATCTTAGCTTAAAAAGTATTATCAGTGTATGGAGGAAGAGGTTTTATGGTTTAAGTTGGGTAGATTAGTATTGGATACCTTTAGTAGTAAACTTTACTCATCTCCTACATTACCCACACATGCAGAGGAAAAAGGGAATGAGGAGATGATAACTTAAGGAAGTGGGCCAATGTTCCTACTCCTCACAAAGTATGGTGTGTGGAGGTGGTAGGTGGGGGATAGATCACATAATACATTGATCCCATCACCTCAACCACTAGCCACATAAGTCAAACCCCCGAACCTCATTTTGCATGAAAAAATATTTTTTAAAGCTGAGGGAGGCATGGCATTGCTACAAGAATATGACATAGCTGATATATCTCTTTCACAGACTGGTATAGGGAGCTATAAAATATGCACACCACTGCTATAGGAAAGTCATAGGATGGTACATGAAGCCCGACTATGGACACAATTTCCATGAAATCCTAAGGAATAGAGGAGAGTCATTAGGAAATGGGTATGTATGAATCTCCCTCACTAACATTTGGCATAATAGCTTGAAAGAACTCTTTCAATTATCAAACGAGCTCACCTTGTGATTGCCACAAATTTAATTTTAGTCAGGAAGAGAGATGAATTGTTGAGTATTCATTTGATGAGCATAATAAGCTGAAGGAATAAAGTGTCTTTATTTGTATTTTGAAAATTTCTCTCTCCTCAGCAATATTATAAAACAACTATCCATTTTGCTTCTATCTCAATGACCTCCATTGAAAAAAAGATTCAAAATATTGTAACAGAGAAGGAAAATTCATTGTCCCACTCTGGTAAAATTTTAATTCAAAACATGGGGGGAGGATTCAATTAAAGGGAACACACATACCCCTCTAGAATTCATCAACACCTTGATGTCAAGAATATTTTTGCAAATCACCAATGGTTAGGTTTTTTGAAAAAAATCAGGCGCTTTGATGATGAAATTACCCAATAATTTTCCTTCAACCTCCAACAACTATAGGGACATGATACCATCAATGTAGTTAGAGGCCTAATCAATTACTTTATTTAGGAATTTTTCACTAGGGTCACCACACTTCCCATGGAGGTAAGATAGAGGAAAGAGGAAATAACTAAGGCCATTACAACAAAGGAAAACTTCTTTCTTTAGGATGAATGACCCATAAAAGACAAGAATGGACTAGGAAGGGAAAGTTTGTCCTATTATTGGGATGAAGTAGCCTACCATGTCTTAAAATATATCTCATGTGAAGGGAGACTCAATATTTCTTATGCATACCAATTCTGGTTGCTCTATCAACTCAGATTCCAAATGGACTTACCTATCTAAGAAAGGTTAAGCATCCCTCCAAGAATGGACTAGGAAGGGAAAGTTTGTCCTATTATTGGGATGAAGTAGCCTACCATGTCTTAAAATATATCTCATGTGAAGGGAGACTCAATATTTCTTATGCATACCAATTCTGGTTGCTCTATCAACTCAGATTCCAAATGGACTTACCTATCTAAGAAAGGTTAAGCATCCCTCATTTCCTTCTTTAGTCAATTAAGGAAATGAGGTTGAGGGTGAAAGGAGGAGAGCACCCGTACCTATCACACCATGGGATGATAAATTGATCATCATGTATGATTTGGACGGTGTCCAAAACCATGTTCCTTTGGTTGATTTTTCAGATATGGATAGAGAGGCCTTCCTAGAGACCCAAGCCCAAGCTCAACTAGAACTAGGAGGAACATCAATAGAAGGGGAGGCTAAGGAAGATAAAGCTAAAATTGAAGAATAAGAATCAAAAGGAAAATAAGAAGAAGTGGAGATGGAAGAAGAAAATGCAAAGACACAAATTGAGGTAGAAACAAAGATATAAGTGCCTAAAGAGGTGCTAGCCAAGCCTGATGTAATAGAAATAAAAGGACAGAAGACCTATGAGGTGAATGGAACATCATCTAGGGCACCAAAGAAAGGACAATGGAGGAGAAAGAAAGCACTCCAAAGGGGAACATAAAAGAGGAAGCTTCTTCCACCATGGAAGTCTTGAGTACCTGAACCAATTCTAAGGGAAGGAGATCAAGGCAATTCCCCCCAGTATTTCAAAATTAGAAAAAGCAATAGGATTTGATAGAGGAAGCCTCAACCACCTCTCCAACTCTCATCACTATTGAGGAATTGATTAGCCATCAAGAGGAGTAATCTAAGAAATATAAGAAACAATCATAGGAAACAACCTCTAAGAAGGTCATGGGAAAACAACCATAGATCCCATAAAGAAGGATAGGTAGCAAGGGAATCAAGACTCCAGGACAATCCATCAAGCTACAAGAAGGGCCTATCAAGCTACAAGAAGGGCCTATCGAGCTATAAGAAGGAAATGAAAATCTATAATAAGAAACAAAAAAACTATAGTAACGATGTGTAGAGTTACATGAAGAAATAAAGGAGCTACAAGAAGGGTACTAGGAAGCTACAAAAAGACATTGTGAAGCTACACGAATAAATTGTGTAGCTACATGAAGAGACATAATAACTACAAGAAGGAAGGGGTTATAGGAATAGGATCCTCACTTACAAGAGCTATACCCCTAGCCACACCTCAAATCTTACTATGCCAGGATCGAGGTAGGAATGATAATCCCTACCCACTTTGTAGTCCATTTAATCTTTGAGTTAGAAAAGGAGAGGGTAAGACTCAAGTGGATGTAGAAAAGTCAAAAGGGGTTGAATATGTGTGTATTATTGAGGAGAGGAGGTTGTGTGAGAGTGAAGAGGAAGTTACAACGGATCTACTGTAGGTTGTATCTCTTCATTTTACGTGATAATATGAAAGGAAGGACTGGTTGTTTATCTGTGGAAGTAGCCCAAATTGGGTGAACCATGTATATCTGCATCAATCTTATTTTATGTGTTTTTGTATTTGTGTTTCTGCAATATTTTATGTGTTCCATTTCTCTGCAATATATAATTTTCTAACAACTGGTATCAGAGCCAAAGGTCTATTTGGCTAATAAAATCATAGGAGAGAAGGGTTCCTGGTTCAAGGGAGGAATGGCGGAAGTTGGTAGGTTTAGGGTCAAGAAATTTAATGGCTAAAACTACGAGCTATGGAAGATGTAGATGGAATATTATCTATATCATAAATATTTGTACCTACCATTGAGTGGAAAAAACAAAGAAGCTGACATGTATGACAGATGCAAAATGGGATATTCTCGATAGAAAGGCACTAGGAACAATACGACTATGTCTGGAAATGCCGATAGCATTCAATATTTCAAAGGAAATTGAAATAGAAGGCTTAATGATGGCATTATATGAAAAAAACTTAGCCTCAAATAAGATATTTCTTATGAAACATATATTTAATATGAAGATGTTAGAAGGTAGATATCTTTCTGATCATTTAAATGACTTTAACATGGATACCCATGAGTTAAGTTTTGTAGGAGTAAATTTTGATGATGAAGTTAGGTATTTGATATTTTTGTGTTCATTTCTAGAAAGTTGGAATGGATTATTTATGGATATTAGTAACTTTGTCTATGGATCTAGTAGTTTAAATTTTGATGATGTTGTTAGTACCATCCTTAGTAAGGAAATGCGACGGAAAAGCTTTGGTGAGACATCATGTAATGCTTTGACTGTAGAGACTAGGGGAAGAAAAATGGAAAAGAGGAAGGAGCCCAAGAAATCACAGTAAGTCAAGAAAAGGAAGATCAAAATCTAGGTCAGGGATAGTGTGTTGGAAATGTGGGACAAAAGGACACCTAAAGAAAGACTGCAAATCTTGTAAAGGAAAAGAAGAATATGGACAACAAGAGAACAACCGTGAAGCAAATGTGATAGATGATGTGTTGCAAGATGCTTTGATTCCTTCATTAGAAAATACTATTGATTCCTAGGTGGTTGATTCAATAGATTCATTCCATGCTACACCTAATAAGAAACATTTTTATGACTATATTCAAGGAGATTTGGACAATTTTGTTTGGGTGATGATAAACCCTGTTTTTATAAAGCAAAAAAATGAAAACCAATGGATATTGAAGGAGGTAAGGCGTGTTCCATATTTAAAGAAAAATTTCAAAAAGGAATTTAGGTGGTGAAGGCTATGTAACTACATTCACAGACAACACCTTGAAGGTCACTAAAGGAGCCCTGGTAATAGCAAAAGGAGAAAAGGTTGGTACATTTTATTTATGCAATGGTATTTCTAATTTTGTTAATGATTTAACCTCCACAGGAGAAGATATGACATTGTGGAATCATAGGCTTGGGCACAAGAGTGAGAAAGGGATGTAGATTCTTAAATTTAGAATTTTGTTGCTAGGTATGAAGCATGTTTATTTGGATTTCTATAAGAATTGTGTTTACGTAAAAGAGAAGAGAGTCAGATTTATCAGAGTTGGGAAGGAAAAGAAGATAGAAAAATTAGAGCTTGTGCATATAAATGTATAGGGACCATCTCAGGTATCATCTCTTGGTGGCTCTCACTATTATGTCACTTTTATTGATGACACAACTAGAAAAACCTAGATTTATTGTATTTAGAATAAATCAAATTTATTTTATACTTTCAATAAATGGAAAACTTTGGTTGAGATTGAGACAGTAAAGAAGTTGAAGTGTTTGAGATTAGATAATGGAGGTGAATAATGCAAAAAGGAGTTTGATAACTACTATTCATAACATGGAATTCGTAAAGAGAAGACAGTTCCAGGAATGCCACAAGAAAATGGCATGTTAGAAAGGATGAACAAGACAATCATGAAGGGCACAAGGCACATGAGATCGTATGCAGCACCGCCCTTACAATTTTGGATAGATGCTGTAGATACTACATTTATTTAATAAACAAAGGGCCTTTAAGTTCTTTGTATGATGGTATTCCAGAGGAGGCATGTGCAAGTGAAAAGGTAAACTACTCATTTTTAAAGACTTCCGCTTGTGAATCCTTTGTCCACATTAATAAAGAAAATAGAAAAAATCTTGAGGCCAAATCAAAGAAATGTACCTTTATTGGATATGGTAATGATTTTGGTTATTTCTTATATGAATATGAAATCGCAAAATCATTATGAGTAGAGATTTCATATTCAATGAAAAGGTCTCGTATAAGGATCCGATGTAAGAAAAGAAACATGAAAAGGAAAACAAAGAATATGCAGTGCTTGATGAGATTACAAAAAAAGTAAAGGTGCCTAAAAATCATAATGATCAGTAGCCACAACAACAACATGCACCTCAAACACCTAAAAATGGTGTTAGAAGATCTACCAGGATAAGTAGACCCCTTGAACGATACTCTCCTTCATTATATTATGTATTATTGCCTCATTCTAGTGAATCAGAAAGATATGAAGAAGCAATGCAGATAGAAACCAGGAAGAAGTGGGAGCAAGCCATGGAAGAAGATATGGAATCCTTGATGCATAACCAGACTTGGGACTTAGTCAAGTTTCTTATAGGTAAAAAAAAATTACAAAATAAATGGGTTTACAGGTTGAAGGAAGAAGATGGAGGAAAATAAAGGTATAAGGCTAGAATTGTGGTGAAGGGGTTTGCACAAAAGAATGTATAGACTTTGATGAATTTTCTCTCCTGTTGTTAAAAAGATTTCAATCAAAACTATTTTAAGTCTAGTGGTAACATAAGATTTGCATCTTGAGCAGTTAGATGTAATGACAACCTTTCTCCATGGGGATTTGGAAGAATAAATATATAGATGCAACCACAAGGGCATAAGGTCAAAGGGAAGGATAAATTAGTGTGCAGGTTGAAGAAGATATTGTATGGTCTAAAATAGTCTCCAAGGCAAATTATGGTATCTAAAATTTGACAAGTTTATGTTTGAACAAGGTTATACTAGATGTCATTATGATCATTGTGTTTATCTTGAGAAACAAAATGATGACAATTATATTATATTTCTATTACATGTAGATGAAAAATTCATTTGCAATGAAGGATTTGGGTGCTACAAAACAAATCCTGGGTATGCGAATAACTAGAGACAAGAAAAATCACAAATTAACATTGTCTCAGAGTGAGTACATAGAAAGGGTGTTGGAAATATTTAATTGAAGAATGCAAAACCAGTTAGTACAACTTTGGTTATCCATTTCAAACTAAGTAAGGAGATGTGTCCCAAGACCCAGGAAGAGATGTGTAAAGTTCCATATGCATCAACGGTTGGAAGCTTATTGTATGAAATGGTCCGCACAAGGCCTAATATTGCACATGTAGTGAGAGTTGTAAGCAGGTATATGAAAAGTCTAGGAAAAGAGCATTGGATGGTAGTGAAGTGGATTCTCAAATATTTGAGAGGTACCACAAATCAAGCATTATTCTTTGGTGGTTCAAACATTAATCTACAGGGATATGTTGATGCAAATGTGGCAGGTGATAGAGATAACAAGAGGAGCACCGCATGGTATGTGTTTAATGTATGTGGAACAACTATCAGTTGGGTTTGAAAATTTCAAAACATTGTTGCACTTTCAACAACAAAAGCAGATTATATTGCTGCTATAGAGGCTACTAAAGAAATGATTTGGTTACAAAGGTTTATGGATGAGTTGTGAAAGACGTAGGAGATGAGCATGTTATACAATGACATCCAGAGTGCCATTCTTGCAAAAAAATCAAAAGTTATTTCTAAGACTAAACATATACAACTCAAGTACCATTTCATACAGTCAGTGTTGGAAGATGGACAGTTGAAGCTAGAAAAGATATACACTAGCTAGAATCCCACTGATATGTTAACAAAAGTTGTAACCAGAGAGAAAATGAGATCCTACTCAGTTTCAATTGGTCTTCAAGTATAATGATGAATATGAGAAATAACCAAGTCCAAAGTGGAATAATTTTCCAACAAATGAAGTAGTGGTGGAGTTGATATAATCAGTCTCCAAGTGGGAGAATTTTGGGTGTGGAGCCTGATTATCCTCTTGATTAAGAGGTCTCAGCTGTGTTGGACCCAAGTTCTTAAATAGGGCAGAAACATAGCCCATATGCTAGCTACTAGGGGGGTCTAGGGGGTGCAATGACTAATTTTAAAGAGACCCCCCCCCCCCACACCCCCCCACGCCCCCCCCCCACCCACCCCCACCCCCTCCCCCCTTCCCTTGGCGAGGATCCATGGGCAACCACCCCCAGAGCTAAATATAGATGAAAAATTTCCTTGTAAAATATTGTAATTTCATTGTCAATCTAGGCCATTCATTAGGAAAATGATATGATGGTAGAATTTATGTTAATTTAGGGTTTTTTTTCCATAGAAGGCAACCCTCAATTTATATGAGGGAATTGTATTTCAGTTGTGTATGATTATTATGAGAGAGAGAGGAGGTTGTGTGAGAGTGAAGAGGAAATTACAGTGGATCTGTTGTTGGTTGTATCTCTTCATTTTACTGGATAATATAAAAGGAAGGACTGGATGTTTCTATGTGGAAGTAGCCCAAATTAGGTGAACCATGTATATCTCAGTCTCTCTTGTTTTATACGTTTTTGTATTTTTGTTTTTGTGTAGAAATTCCTTGTAGATTCAAATTGCTAATTGTAATTTACTAAAACAATAGAATTAAATCTACTCGACTCCTCGTCCAAAAAAATTACATGATCACGAAATCATGAAGCATACAAGAGAAAGAATTCAATCAACACATCACATAATGATTTCTTTGGGAAATCCACGACTAAAAACCCCTATTATCTGTATATTGCATTAGTTGGAAAATATGAGAAGATTACAATGCTTTTCTCAAGCCTTAGCAACCTCTGCACTATCTCTATCCGTCTCACATCATCCTAGGCCAATACTTAACCAAATTTTGGCTTGCCCAAGTCCATATTTCCTTGCATTGTTTCCTTGGGAATTATCCCCCTATTAATTAGGAAAATTCCTCAATTGGAATTGCATAATCCTCATAGGCCTTCCTCTGATTGCATGCACCACATGTACAATTCAGATTATTATACAACTGATAGAAAATTCCCTTGAAATCCAATCTCAACTAGGTAAATCTCAGATCTGACATGCATGAGTTATTTATGAGTGAACCTTCAGTTAACAGGTTGAACACATGAAGAAACACCCCACTATTTGACCTCGTACTAGTTCCTCCATCAGTTGGAACTAGTTTAACTGACTTTAACTCAGTTAAAGTGAATTAATTAATTACGACTCAAAATAAACACAACCAAGGCTCCTATAATGTAGGAGACAGTCTACATGACTCAAGTTAGACCCTAAAATTGAATTAACTGAGCCAACTAAGTCAAATTAACTTAGTTAACTCGTACATATTGTATTGTGATGTGGAATTACAATTTTATTCCTAATTTAATTCAAGGACAAAATCAAATTATAATTTTCTTGTTGCATTTTCAACACTCCCTCTCAAAAAGAAAGGGATTATCAGATACCCCAATCCTGCCTCTATGGAACTCAAATTTGTCTCTTAACAATGCCTTAGTAAAGATGTCTACATCCTGTTCCTCTGTAGGAATGTACTCCAACAGTATGATTCTCACCTACACACAATATCGTAGATGGTGATACCACATATCGATATCCTTGGACCGATCATGAAAAAATGGATTCTCAGAGAGTTTGATACAACTCTGGTTGTCACAGTAAATCATTGTAGGATCCATCTGCTGAACAAATAACCCAACAAGGATCTTCCTCATCTAGATAGCCTCACAAGCTGCTTGACTAGCAACCATGTACTCTGCTTCTACTGAACTAAGTGTAACTGATCTTTGCTTCCTATTGTACCAATAAAATGATACTAACCTAATACTAAAGATTCCCCCTAATATGCTCCTCCTTTCAGATAGACTCCATACCCAATCTTCATTTGCGAATCCTTGCAGCTTCACTTCCTCTATCCATTTGTACCAAAGACCAAAAAGAGTGGTGCCTTTGACGTATCTCAACACTTGTTTAGCTTCCTTCCAATAGAGTTTGGTTGGCTTAACCATTGCTTGACTAAGATGGTTAATTGCAAAACATATTTCTAGTCGTGTGTTCACCAAATACATAAGT
Organism: Pinus taeda; assembly: GCA_000404065.3. NCBI lineage: Eukaryota > Viridiplantae > Streptophyta > Pinopsida > Pinales > Pinaceae > Pinus > Pinus taeda. Next base: position 60,781 of record APFE030993136.1, read on the forward strand.
GAACCCACAAGCTGCCTGTAAATAGTAGCCTCCACTACTTCACCTGAAGTAATATCTTCCTTCCTCCAATTCCCTGTTAGAGGAGTCTCCATGGGTTTGCTACTCTCCATGTGGAATTTCTTTAGCATCTCGTTGGCATACTTGCCTTGAGAGACAAAAAATTCCTCATCTCCTTACCATACTTCCATACCAAGGAAATAATGCATGAGCTCCAAGTTCTTCATCTCGAATTCTCTTACAAGATCCTCTTTGCAAGATTTTACCAGCTTCTCATCACCTGTTTGAATAAAATCATTGACATATAATAATATAATCAACATTTTACCTTTGACCACAATATGGTAAAGGTTTGCATTTGCTTCAATTTTGGTGAAGCCCAACTTGGTGAAATAACTGTCATTCTTGGTGTACCAAGCACATGCTATTTGTTTGAATCCATACAATTTTTGCTTGATTTTGCACACATGTGACTCTTCATTAAAGGTCTCAAATCCTTCTGGCTCCACAATGCACACCTCTTTCTCAATCACTCTGTTGAGGAATGTTGTCTTCACATCCATTTGATGTATCTTCCATCCCATTTGCACTGAAAGTGCTAAAATAGATATGATTGAAGAGTACCTTGCTATTGGAGCAAAGTTCTCCTCATAGTTAATTCCCTCCACTTGAGAGAACCCTATGGCCATAAATCTGACATTGTGTTTATCCACACTCCCATCTATTGCTTTCTTTGCCTTGTAAGGCCATTTGGAACTTAACACTAACTTGTCTGTAGGTCTTGGGACCACATCCCAAACACTGTTTTTGATAATGGACTCATACTCCTCTACCATGGCATCAACCCATACTAGTTGCTGCACTGCTTCCTTGAATAAGGATGGTTCAAACTCTACATACTCACTCATCAAAGCCATGTAGCCAGTGTATCGATTTGGTGACCTCCTTTGCCTGCACTATGATGTGGATGCTCCCACAATCTCTCTAGCATCATGCATCAATATGTTAGTTTCTATGGTACACTTCCTTCCATCTCTAGAAGTCTTTGCATGACTAGGTGCTTCCACTCTCTGCTCCTCTACATGTGGCTGCTCCACATCATCCTAAGGTTCTTCCTTTGGAGCTAAAAGCTCCTCATTTGCATGTAACTAAAGCTCCCTCTCAAGGGAACATCTCATGGCCCTCTCTTCATTGAACTTCACATCTCTATGAACCAATGTCATCTTGTGAGATGGAAGGTACACCTGATAGTTGTGAGGTGTATCAGTGTACACTACAAATATGCCCAACTCAGTTGTTGGCTCTAGTATTTTCCTTGCATCCTTGGTAACATGACAGTAAAATAATGAACCAAAGATCCTTAAGTGTGCCACATCTAGTTTCTTACCTGAAAAAAATTCTTTTGGTGTATTCATGCCAAGAATCCGATGAGGACTACTGTTCTACACATATACAACTATTTTTCATGCTTCAACCCACAAGTGCAACAGTAGGCCCTGATCATGTAACATCACCCATGCAAGTCCCACAATACTTATGTTCTTCCTTTCAGCCACCCCATTATGTTGTGGGTTATGGGGTGTTATTAACTCCCATCGAATGCCTTCCAATGCACAAAAGTTATTTAATTCATTCGACACATATTCTCCACCATTATCACTCCTGAGAGCCTTCATTTTCCTGCCAGTGTCTTTCTCAACAAGTACTTTAAATTCACAAAATTTAGAGAACGTATGTCTTTCTTCTGCATGAAGAAAATCCGTCACTTATGTGCCAAATCATCTACAAATATTACATAATACCCGTGCTTGGCCATGGAGGTTGTCGAGAATGATCCACACACATCTGAGTGAACTATTTCAAGGATCACTTGCACTCGATTGCCCTTATCATGAAAGCTGGCTTTGGTGTACTTCTCCAATGTACACCCTTTGCATGTATCTCTCTGCTCCAATGTACCCTTGGGAAGTCCTATAGAAATATACTGCATGATCTTCAAAGCTCTGTGGTGCAAGTGGCCTAATATTCTATACGAAAATTCACCGATGTCTTGACTCTGTACCTTCTCTGCTTTTGTGCTCAAAGCAAAAAAATCTTTTGCATCCAATTTGAAGAGGTTCTTCACCCAAACTCTGATGTGCTTGACTTGTCCCGAGGCTATGTGACACAGGAAATACTTTCCTTTGCTAAATATCACATCATAGCCATGGCTCTCCAACATAGCAACTGAAACTAAATTCTTCTTACCCAGAAAATACATGGCATCTTTTAATGTGAGAGGAGAACCAGTCTCCCTCTAAAAAGTAATAGTATCGATGCCAATCGTGCTATACCTTCCATCATCTCCCATTTCAAAGTGCATCTGTAGGTCCTTCTCCTCCAAGTCACAATTTTTTTTTTTTT
>APFE030993136.1:64644-101918 GCA_000404065.3 Pinus taeda
ACAATTTTTTTTTTTTTTAATTAATTAATTTATTTTTTCGGTCATATGGAATGAGGCTCCACTATCTAGATACCACACACTACCCATCAATGATGTCACCTTGCAAGCAATGAGGGTGAAATCCAACTCGAATTGTGAAGTAAGAAATTTACCTGCCACTCCTCCTAAGGGCTTCTTGCTGACCTTCTTGTGCAGAAACTTTGTGGCATAGTGTCCTAGGTCATGACAGTGAAAAAATTTAATCTTCGATAAGTCCTTCTTCTTGCCGCCCTGACTGGAATCTCCTTTAGCTTGAAATTTCTTTCGTTTCCCTTTCTTCACCTTTCTAGCTAAGGCACATTTCTCCTCATCATCATGATTGGATGAGGTTCCATATTTGATGCTTTGCCTTATCTCTTCTTGAACCAAGTTGGACCACAAATGCTCCCACTTTGATAGATGCTCCCTCACATTTACCGAATCCTAGTAGTTGTTTCAGATCTTGGGAAGGCCTCGAAGTGCTAGGCTGACCAGATAATCTTCACTAACTATAATACTAACACTCCCAAGCTCATACCGACATTGGGTGAACTTGCTCAAGTACTGTGGTATTGTGTTTCCCTTCTCCATCTTGATCTTCCGAAGCTTGTCCTTTAGTGCTAGCTTCCTATGGTCACTGTTTTTTTTAAACAAGTCGAACAAGGCTTGCCACATTGGTGTATCTTTCTCCTGCAGGTTCAAGACAATATGATCTCGAACTCCTTCTAGTATGATCCTTCTCACCTTTGAAACACATTTTATCCACTATGCCAGATCTTGAGCATGTGTTGTTGCAGGCTTAGGAATATCTCTGTCTATGAATTCCTTCAGCCCATTGTCTTCCAACACTGCCTCCATCTTGTCCTTCCAAGCAATATAGTTTGAACTACCCTCAAGGGCATATTTGAGTATCAATTCATATAATGACATCCTATTGGTTCTGAAGAATGATACTACAAATTCGATTTCACCTACAAAAGACAAACTTGTATTGTCCTCTTCTAGAGTGATTTATGCTATGATACCATGTAGAAATTCCTTGTAGATTCAAATTGCTAATTGTAATTTATTGAAACAATAGACTTGAATATACTCTACTCATTAACGAAAACAATTAAATGATCATGAAATCATGAAGAATATAAGAGAAATAATTCAATCAACACATTACACAATGATTTCCTGGAGAAAGCCACAACTAAAATCCCCATTATATGTATATTACATTAGTAAGAAAATATGAGAAGATTACAATTATTTTCTCAAGCCCGAGAAACCTCTTCACTATCTCTATCTGTCTCACAACATCCTAGACAAGCCCATACCAATACTTAACCAAATTTTGGCTTGCCCAAGTCCGTATTTCCTTGGGAATTAATTAGGGAAATTCCTCAATTGGCATTGTGCAATACTCATAGACATTCCTCTGACTGCATGCACCACCTGTACAATTTAGATGATTATACAACTGATAGTACATTTCCCTTGAACTCCAATATCAAATGGGTAACTCTCAAATCTAACATGCACGAGTTATTTATGAGTGAATAATCAAATAACTAGTTGAACATATGAATCAACACCCCACTGTCTGACCTCCTACTAGTTCCTCCATTAGTTGGAACTATTTTAATTGACTTTAACTCAATTAAACTGAATTAATTAGATATATCTCAAAATAAACTCAACTAGGGCTCCGATAATGTAGGAGACACTCTACACGACTCAAGTTAGACCCTCAACTTGAATTAACTGAGCTAACTAAGCCAAATTAACTTAGTTAACTTGTACAAGTTGTCTTGTGATGTGGAATTACAATTTTATTCCTAATTTAATTCAATGAAAAAATTAAATTAGGATTTTCTTGTTGCATTTTCAACATTCCACAATAAGTTATGTGTTCCATTGCTCTGTAATATATAATTTTCTAACACATCATGCCGGAGAGAAGTCCTTGATTATTGCAAGGAAACTTTCCTATATTAACATTAAGTTTGGCACTAGAAGGAGGGCCCAAATTATATGGCTTTTGGGATTCGTTGATCATATCATTCAAATATTTCTAGAGATGAAGTTATCACCTAATAGCCTCACACCTCTCTAACATTTCTAGACCATACTATATGGGAAACACATTACGAAGATGCTCCTTGTGAAACTTAAAACTCAGGTTCTCCCCTTCAAGGACAATTGTATTATGTTCCAAGGTTTGAATTAATTATCTTTAGATACATCACCCATGCTATTATCACTCAGATTTAACCCTAGATGTGAAAGGAGAATCCCGAGGTAACCTCAAACCAAACTTGTAGGTTGAAAGCTAGCCCTTCCAACCCATAGAGGGCTCTCTTTGATAACTCAATCATTTAGTGTCACTTCAATGATTTGATCTACTTCAAACAATGGATAGATCCTTAATTGCAAGGTATTGAAAAATGTTTTGGTTGGCCATGAGACAATTAGTCCATTGGTCAATAGAGTCAACAAAATATGGTTTAGATGAAATTGCCAAGACACTGGTTGCATGATCAAGATGGACAAAGTTAGGGTAGATGGCAGAGATTAGACCTATCAAATTGTCATTTCAGATGGAAGTAGAATATAGAAATAACAACCCGCTATAGTAGGACATGAAACATGAATCCTAGTGTGGCTTTAGAAGAAAGAGTGCATATGTTAGAATAGATGAAACAAAGCATTAAATCATGAATTTGGTCACATTACCTTTATTTAAACATAAGAAGATGAACATTTAATTGAAATCACACAGAAATACTATAACTTAAAATAAATACAAACTAGGAAAACCATCACATGAATCCCTAATCCTTGATGTGACAAAACTCCATGCTCTATCTTGTCAAGCTTTAGCAATCTATTTTTTTTTATACAATGTGCTCCAAAGGGTCCTAAAATTGAACCCTTCACACTTACAAATTGCTAGAATAAATAGGCCAAGTTACAAGGGCCTATTCTCCAGAAAGAAAAATAATAAATTTTCTTGAGACAATTTTTCGGCGATAATCACATCAAAATTCATTTGTCAATGCATTTCGAACCAAGTGCGGTTCATCGTCAGGACAAGAAAGATAAGTGGTGAAATTATCAAACTAAAATAAATCAAAAATAGTCAAAATTAGTTGCAAAGTCTGGAATAGGTGTTTTTTGAATATTGTTGGAGGTTACTAGTGAATTTGCCTTGCTGCCAAATGTCTAATTCCTATGGAATGTACCCTGATTTATTCCTTAAAATATGATTATGTTCCAAATTGTTGAAATTGTTTGTTGAGTTTGTTCTTTGAAGATTGGGATTCTCAATCACATTTTGGAGTTCATATTTGACTTGATTATGTGCCCTACGAATTTGGAACAAATCTAGAATGTGCTCCTTTGTTTGTTCAAAATGCCTTCAAAATCCAACTCATCAAATCGAGTAGTTGATTTTGTGCTCAAAAAGTGGACACTTATCGAATTTTTTGATTTTGATTTCCAAATGTCTTTCAAGTGCCCTGGAGATGAGATTTTGACTACTAATTTGTGCCAAAAATAGGGATTCCCTGGCCACTATATTCAAAACTGAAGTTGACCAAGAAACTATTAAAACAAAACCCAATTTATGACAAATATTCTACCTTGAAATAGCTTGCCACCTATTTACAAATGCCTTGAAATAATGGGATATTGTACTCTACTGAATTGAGCCTAAAGATATGGGATTTCCCCTCATTTGTGGCTTCAAATTCTAGACATGATCACTTCTTGGATGATCACACTCCTAAAAACATTAAACTAATCCCTCGGATGCCATATCTGCCAAGTATCTTGAAAGAATAATGCCTTCATCATTGTATTCCCTGTTTCGTAGTGCCAATGATCTTTCCTCTTTATGTCTGGTTTCTGAGATTGAGAACAACAAATAACCTCCATTGAACATGTTTCTCTAATAAGATGTCTTCATAACAACCTGCACCCAAAAATAACTACCAATCTAATTGGAAACTCTTCATTGTCATTTCCTTGTAGGTTCATTTTGAAATTTAATGGTTTCGGTCTCATTAGAAAAAGTTTATAGGTCTTGCATTACTATATGGAGCATCTCCAAAACTGTCCAAGAGTTTTCTACGCAAGTACAACCAACATCAAAACTTGCACTACTTTTGGTGCACAATCCAACTTGAGTATCCCTTCATTGGTATTTAAATGTGCTCTATTTTCCATAAATTAATATTTATACTCTGCATTGGATCCATGCTTCTACAAGAAGCAAGATGACCTCCTTCATGTACTGAGACCTGATCCTCATTGTCATTAATATTGCTTGGCCTTCCTAGTTCATGTTTTTTCCATTAAATAGAATCCCCAAGAATGGAATTTTAGTCTATTGAAAAGTATTTGGCAATATCTTACATGGTGATAAATAGCTGTGAAGAATCCTCTCCTGTACGCAAGCTTCCTTGAAATGCATGAATCATTGTTTTCAAGTGTGTGCCTTACATGGGAATAAACTAGTTGTGCACTACCTCCAATTATTAACCATCACAACTTACATATTATAAAACCTAGCCATGAGTTTTGTTGCATCTTGATATGGGATCTTCAATCATGATTGTGGCTAGGGGGGCATGATAACTAAACATATGTGATCATTACAACAACAAATAACACCATTTAGAATTTCACACTTAGGTTGAGAACTAACACTTGGCGGCTTACAAAACACACGACAGACCAGCCCTTGGATGCCTAAATGATCTTATTCATTAGAATAACGAGACACTTGAGTCTTGACTCGAATCTGAGGATGGGCATTCTTATTTTGTTTGACATTTCCTTACAGTTAGTACACCTTAAACGCAAAGGATTAGGGTTTAATCACAGCGTTGGTTTTTATATTTTTATGCTTTGTGGATTTATACCACATTCATAATAATGAAACATGTTTACAGGAATTTAAAACAGAACTTGAACAAGTTATATCTTCAATATCTGGATTTCTGTATAAATGAGAACTTTTATAGGCTTGGTCTATTCTTCTTTGATCAATGGTTGATCTTCTAGGAAATGAAAGGATAGCAGAAGCTTGTTCTTCACAGATATTGACAGAAGTTATCTTTTTCAAAGCAGGAGGTTTGGGATTTGACACCACCTAGTGTTCTGGGAACGTAAGATATTCCCATCTGATGGTTTGGTGTTCGATATTTTGATTTCTTGAATTTGTTAACACCACCACACTAGCCTTTGAATCTTTACTGGGTGCATGAAGTATTGCTACATAAAGGGTATTGGTATGCCTAAAGCATCTTCTGGTTTGGATAGCAATATTATGTCTTTTCTTGGCCATATCAAATTCAGTTGTTTGAATTTGTAATTGAAGAATACTTTTGATTGTTTCATCATGTACATAAATAGAAAAGTTTGGATAACAATCAAAGTAAACGGGGCCATTAGATAGAGGGGCGACAATACCTCCTATCAGCGAATCAGTGTATTTATTGTGGGTCAAGTCTTTGATAGTGGCTAAGACAAAAGTATTTAGACCCTGGTGTGTCAAAGCATGAATCCCAATTCTTATAAAACCCAAATGGAGAGACTGGGTTTTTAATCTCTTTGCTTCAGCTTGAAGATGTTTTGGATTTAAGAGAGGAATGGACTGTAGACAATCAGAGTTCTCTTGGATCGACTAATTGACTCTTTAATGGATATTCTAGTAGCTTCTTTTAAATGAAAGACTGAAAGGTCTGAATATACTTCTGAAGCATTTATACTTGGTAGCTGCCATCTAGCAGACGACTGAGTTTCTTCATATTCTAGTTCAACTGAATTCAAAAGACGACTAGAGGCAGATGTAAACATATCCCTAAGGGGATTTTCTTCAGCTTTTTCTTTCTCGTCTAGCTCTCGGAAAGAAATAGATCTTTTGGTAGGATCCATATATATAAAAAGTGATGTATTGAGTACTAACCTGAACCAAAACTTTCTCTGGCTTTGATACCAATTTTACATAGGGGCTTTAACGAAGCTTGCAACAGCAACACAGCTGCTCGGTCTTGCTGAGTCTCTTCTTTGTTTTTGCCAATTATTCTCTTTTATGTGAACCCATACACAAACCTACTCAGGCATTTCACGCTCTATCGACCTTCTTCGCAGCTTCCCTCGCCTTTTAATGGTCTAGTGTCCATTCTGCCCTTTGGTGAACCTCAAATGAGAATAACTTAAGCAAACACTACCTCAACATCTCATAATATGCACAAGTACTCAATTGCAGAATAGAAACACTCTTATATTAATTTCAGAAATAAATTACATGAGATTACAATTTGTTCTTTCCTGAGATTGATTGTGTTCCCATTTATCGGACTTCGCTTATCAAAATACGAGAAAGCTTACTAAAGGCTTCCTGGTGAAATCACAGACTTAGTCTTTCGAACATAAACACACAAATATCCATAAACACACAGATATCTAGACACTCTATTGATGTGGCCACTTTAGGTTCTCACCTCTACTGAGCACACAGATGTGCATGCTTCTCAGATCACCTAGGACTTTGAGATCTTTTTGTGGTGCAAGCAGATCAGACTATCATCTGCAGTTGTAGAGTAGGAAAATTTCTCGAATCTTAGACTTCCTCTCACACACAATCAACTCCAAATCCCTCGAATGAGCCTTACCCCTTTCTTATATAGGAAAAGGAGGGGACAAACATCCGACCATCAGGCAGACAAACTGAGTACTTATTATTCTGTCAGTTCATGAGATGTGGCTCAAAGCTCACCAAAAGTTGGATAAATGCTCCAAGTCTCATCACTAAAGAATCTTCGTACTTATGTACAAAAAAGTTTCTTTTTACAGTGTGGATACTTTTGGACAATAAAGCCCATGAGAAAACTAGTCACAAATAGTCCTTTTGACTAGACATCATAATTACAGTGTGGAGGTTTTAAGGACAAGCCCACGAGAACCACTTATGAAGTGGGGTCACAAAGAGGTGAAATCCCCAGAAAACAGTATCTAGGATACCTGAGGCCATCCCATGACTTGGTGTAAATTCTTCAGACTATCACAGGTTTCTTTAAAATATACTGGTGTTTTATTTTGGTCATGAGTAGCCATTCACCGTGTGTAGCCATAAATTGGTGCAGGACTCCATCTTCTTGAAACTGAAGGAGTTCTTTGACATTTTTACGTGGATCATGGAAACATTCTACAATATTCTGTTCAAAATATACATCACACTTCATATGGTAGTAAGATTCATAATATACTGGGTCTATAGACGTTTTGTTTACTCTGTAATATCTCCACCAGTCTTGCAACCATTCAGCTTGCTGGTTTCTCGGCATACTCCCGGTTGATCCAAATTTGAGTTTTGGATAATGAATTTCATTCTTTCCATTGGCATTTAGAATATCCCACCATAACTTCTTGTATCTTGCAAAATTATAAATGGTGTCAGGAAAGATTAAGTTTGGATCATTTTTGGGCCAGAGTGCATCATTATTTCTAGTAATTGGCCAATGTGTATTCCTGGTTCTGTTTATGCAGAAAAATCCATGATAGATTTTTCGTCTATCTCCCCCTTCTGACCAAATCATTGAAATTTCATGGAAAGCATTTTGTAATGATTCTTCTGCTTGATGCATTGTTTCCATACTGTTGGTGTATACCATATCATGAATCCATTGAGCTCCTTTTGGAAAAACTGTTCTTTCAAGAACTAGATGCAAGATATCAATGCGAGGTTGTAGATCAGCATCTAAAACCTTAGTATTTCTTAATTACCATGTAGGTTTCCAAATGTGTCTATATTCAACCCATGTTTGGTCTTCTCTGATAGACCTCAAGGTTTCTTGTTGCTGATTTGGGTCCCATTCAGTAACAATTATCATAACTTGTTCTTGATGCTGGATGTATTCATTGCTGAGAAAATCAGGTAAACAATTCTCAACACGCTTAATGTGTTCAACTTCGAAATCAAAGTTGGCAAATAGAGCTTGTCACCTGGAAAATTTAGCCTCTCCTGGCTTCTTTATATCTTTTTTCAATACCTTTTTAAGAGTTGAAGCACTTGTTCTTAAGAGAAAGGGTTTGTTGACTAGACGAATTTCAAATTTGTCTATACAATTCCACACTGCTTTTACCTCTTTTTTAATGGTGGAATAGTTCTTTTCTGCAGGGTTCCAAGTGCCTGATACAAATTGCACTATTTTTTCTCCTCCATCCTTCTTTTGTTTAAGAATTCCTCCCCATCCGATGTAGCTGGCATCAGATTCAACAATTTTGTAAGCTTCATCATTAGAAATATGCATAATAGGGAGAGATTTGACCTTAGCCTTTACGTTTCTGACTTCTTTAGTATGTGCTTTAGTCCATGGTGAAGGATTCTTTTTTAGATGTTGGTTTAGCAAACTTCTGTCTTTTGTGCAATCCTTGTAGAAGTTGTTGACATAATTTAAACATCCAAGGAATCTCTGGAGTTGTGTCTTGTCAATAATTACATCTGGAATTTTGTCAGAAAATTCCAGAGCATGTTTTTGTAAAGATATTTGGCCATTAAATATGGTATGGCCAAGAAACTTGATGGAGGTTTGGAATACCTCAATCTTCTTTTTACTGAGAACTAGACCATTTTTTTTTATTTGTACAAAAGTCTGGATATGCTTAAAATGGTCTTGGACATTTTTAGAAAAAATGAGTATATCATCTATATATACTATCCACTAGTCAAAATAGGGTTTGAAAATGGAGTCCATTACCTTATGGAATTTTGATGCTGCATGCTTTAACCCAAAATGCATCACTTTCCATTCAAAATTACCAACTGGCAGGATGAAGGCTGTTTTAAACTTATCTTCTTCAGCAATGGAAACTTGCCAAAACGCTGATTTTAAATCAAACTTTGAGAAGATTTTTGTGCCTACAATTCTTCCCATGAGATTTCCTTTGTGTGGAATTGGATATGTGTTATTTTCTAAAACAAGGGCTTATAGTTTATTACTAGTCTTGATATACCTTTGACTTGTTCAGCCCTTTTATTGACATAAAACCCATAACAATTCCATGGGTTGTGTTTGGTCAATTGAGTGTGTCCTAAATTGCTATATAAATTGTCAATCCGAGAGTCGTAAACTGCTAAAGTGAAGTGCACTATATATGCAAGATAACCGTTTTCTTATTTCTTTGTCGTTTTTGATTTGTTTTTGGATTTATCTTCTTGTTGATTTCCTAATGTGAGATGGTAATTCTAAGAATCAAGTATGGATAAAAGTGTTCAAGGCAATGGTGACCTTTAAAATAATTTCCAAACTTCAAAGTGTTCAAAAGGTTTTCAAGCTTGCAATGATGAAATCAAACTGAGAGAAATTAAAGATGTACCTAAATTCTAATTAAACCAAACAGTGAACTAGTGACTATGAAACCCATTATCCTTGTTGTTGTATAAAAAGAAAAACTAAACTCAAAGAAATTCAAAAACTGTAAGCAAAGTAAACTAAACCATATCACATCAACTCATATTCTGACCCCTCAACATTCGACTCGCTCTGGCTATAGGAGGTAATCATAAACAAATTGAGTAATATGATATCTAAATTGCATAAAATAAAACTAAGATCAAACTACACATTCATCCTTTAATCCCTCACCATTCGACGCGCTCTGGCTATAGGAGGTAACCGAAAATGATATGAGTAATCTAATCACTAACTTGCAAAAGTAAATAAACTAGTATCGAACGATACATTCACACTCAATCCCTCACCATTCGACTCGCTTTGGCTATAGGAGGTAACTGAAAATGACATGAATAGTCTAATATCTATCTTGCAGAAAAGTAAATGAACAAAGTAAAACTGAAAGAAATAAACAGTGCTGGATTTAGAACTAAGAAAACAAATCAACATAAGAACAAGATAATTCCATCATGCCATTAGTAATCAAAAAGCTATGTGCACTTTCCTGGGCTATCTATTAGAACCTGAAATGAAAACATTGATCAATTGACAGTAAGTAGAAAGCATAAAAGAAACTATGGACAACAAACAACATAAATACCATGAGCAATGTAATATATACAGCAAACATCTCTGGCATCAAGAGTGTAAATGAAGAAAACATGAAACTATACAGTAACTATAGAACCTTGGTGTACAGAGGCCCTCTGCAACCTCGGCCAATCAGAAATCAATCACGGATTTGAACTTAAATGCAGTGTCTTCTCATATATTGAAATACAGTCATAACATAAGGACTAAGTCACGGCACGATGGCTCGTAAAAATAGTCAATATTACATATCAAAAGCTAGTCTATACGCATATGAGGATGCTTTATTTATAGCAGGAAATACATAATTAATTCCTAAGATCTGCGCTAGTAGACAGACACGTAAATGGCCATATTCGGAAATCTAGCAGTATGGTAGCCGTGAGAAATAAATCCAAGGAGGGTGGTTGTTATATTCGGTTCATGGGTAGTCCCTAGGTGTTAGCACACCTCCTGAGATTTAGGATCTTGCCACGCAATCCTCCTCGTGATGAAAAATAGAGTCATGCCACCGCAAAACTCTTAGTGTTGACCACCATTTGACTGGATTTGACCACGGGCTTCTGTGAGTGATTTGGCTGAACCAAGGGGACACGTTCCATGTCCACATCATTTGTAGCTTGCCCATGTGGTCGGATTCTCCAGTAGACACCTGTAACATAGACTTCAACAAAAAGGCTGCGGAAACTGATTCTGGCTGCGGAAAGTGTCAAGATTCCGCAACTGGTTGAGCAAAAATCTAAATCAAATAGTAGTCACAAGACATAGTTAGGAAACCATTTATATGCTCTTTTTAAACTAATATGCAATGATTTGATAGCTTGGAGGTTCAGGTAACTGGAGAAAAAGGCTAAAAAGGTATATAGGGAAGATGTAAGTTTGGGACTCAACAGGCTGTCAGATTCTCTGATCAATTTTTTCTCCAATAGTTGTTTTATCTCCTTCTCGCAAAGATCTCTATATTCTTTACTCATTGGAATGGCTCTACTCTTGCAAGGCCTTCCTGTGTATTTTGCCTTATAAGGCAGCTCAACTAAGTACTTCTTCATGTGCCAGAAAGCATTTGGTTCTTCGGCGCAACGTTCCTCTTCAATTTTTTTTCCGATCTCAACAATTTTCTTTTGGTTTGCTAGATTTTTTAATTGTTCTGAAACTTGGATCATGGATTTTAAATCCTTGAGGTCCATTAGCTTAGATTCAACTTTGTCTAATTCTTTCATTGCCTGGACCATTGTAGATATTCTTGGATTTGAGATATAAGGCATCTCAACCCTCTTGGGAAATCCGTTAGAAGTTGGGACAGTGATAAAATATCCTCCTTGATTTCCTTTCAGTCTAATCGATCCATGAGGTTCTACTACTGCTAGAAAAACATTTCCTAAAATGCAATCAATTAGAATATCAACAACTACAAATTTTAAATTGATACAATGTTGCTCAAGACAAATTGAAGCTTTGGGCACTTCATATTTGAGGGTTTTATTACCCAAGCCGATCACCTTTCTATTTGTAGACACCCAGTATTTTGCCAGAATTACTTTGATGTTGAGTATATTTACATCTGCACTGGAGTCTATAAGTGCAGTTAATGAAACCATTTCATTATTTATACATAAATTAATATGTACATGGTGTTGTTGGTATTCTCCAGCCAGGATTCTCAGCTCTTGAAATCTTGCAGTGGGGTCTTTCTTTCCTTCAATTATCTCAACATATGATTTCTGATAGACTGACGTATCATATTCATTAAATGGATTTGCAGTAATAGGCTGCTTTCCCTTTTCTAATGTTTCAACTTGAAATTTTAAAGTAGAAATTTCAAATTTAAGATTATGTATCTCTTTACTTACCTCTCCCAAGGTGAGTGAGAAAACCTTATCTTGCTACTTATGCCTTTGAAAAGACTTAGTGTTCTGCTCATAGGAAGCATCTATGATTAAAGGTTTATTTGAAGATCCCTTATTAGAAGAATGGAGTTCATCCATAAAGGCATATGTGAGACGATTTTTCATTCCTCCATCTTCCATTGCACGAATTTGTGCCAATATCTTCATTTCTTCTTCTTCTATTTGTGCCATATGCACTTTTTCCTTGCGCTGAATAGTCGGCATAACATCTTTTGAAGATTCAATGGAATAGTTAGAATCAGAATATGTAGAATAATTACATTCACATTCATCTGAGTCTGAACAATTGCATGGTTGGGCATGAAGATTTAATTCTTCACATTCTTCATCTGATGTACTAATAAAAGAAGAGCTAGTATAATCAGTAGATGAATAAATAAGTTGTTGTTGCTGAGATTTTTCCCGGATCACTACATTTGGGCATTGATCTGTCTTGTGACTTCTAGACCCACATTGCATACAAAGAATTGGGGTTTCTGTTTTGACTATTTTCTTCTGCATGTGTAGAGGTTGTGATTTCTTACCTCTATTTTTCTTTGAGCCTTCTCCTACCGGGAAGTTATTGGATGTGTGTCCAGTTTTCCCACAAAGCTAGCAAGTTAACTTCTTCCACTTCTCTTGTTTTGAACTGTGCAAGTGGACGTCTGAAGGCTTATAGAAGTGAATTCTTGGAACATATCTGTAATAGCCCTTGCAAGGCTTGGGAGGCCTAGAAGAGGATTTCCTTGTTCTTTTGTGAAGTTTGGTTGTTTGTTTTCTTTCTTTCTTAACTCTTCTCTTGGCTTTCCTTCTCTTGACTAATGGGTCATCTATGTTTAAGCCATACCTGCTGTAAATAGATTTACTATTTGGAAATCTAGATAGCTTTCCGAGAGATTTATTTACTTTAGAGCTAGTGCACAACCCAACCAAAGCTTTTGTAATAATTGAATAGATTTCTCCCCAGGTATAGGATCCAAAAGGCAACTGAAAAAATTCTTGCAGACGGATATAATCTACAAATCTAGAGGGGAGTGCTACAAGATATACCTGCTTCCAAAGAATATTTTTTGAATCCATTACCTCATATATTTTTTGCATCTAATCCCCGTGAAAATATTCATATTGAGACATCTTATTACATTTTAGATTCATTAAGATGACTTCATGTTTATTTGCTATCTCAGTCTCTGAACCACACCAATGTTCCATAATCATGGAGGTCAAAGATCCAATCATATTATTTTGTGTAGCTCCATCAAGATTGTGTATGATATCGCCTGCTTCATCTTTAAGGAGCTCATCCTACATCTTTTGTACCAAGGCTGGAGAGGATTCTATTTCCCACCATCTTAACAGCGTTCCAGTAAAACAATGAATAATAGTTTTGCATGCTTCTATTTCATTTTTCCCTCTAAGACACATTAATTTATACTCAGTGAACATCATGTCAATCATCTGTCTAGTTTGACCAACACTGAGATTGTCTAGATTCCACTCTCTATGGGAGTCAGAGAAGAATATGTGGGCTTCTGGAAGCCTTCCTTTTCCACTTAGATCTGGAGTAGGATATCTGCTGAATTGACTTTCTAAGGGCTTGTAGATAGGAGGGACTTCAACTTCCTTTTCCTCTTCTTTGAACAAGGATGCTAAAGAGATGTGTTCTGAAGATTCAGTTTTATCTATCTGAGGCGATGCAACTTCTTTTGGAAATAGCTGGGGAAATCTGTCAACAAGTCTAACAAGGTCTTGAACCTTCACACTCCTTTTATGTAAAAAGGAGGCAGGAACTGGCTTGTCAATCTTAGACATAGTCATTTTTTCTACCTTTGCAACTAGTTCATTTATCAATCCTTTTGTAGACCCAAATTGGTCTACCATTTTCTCTTCTAATTCTTCTATTTTACTAAGAGATTCTCGAGCATAACTTCTAACAAATGAGGATGAACACTGTACATCATTCAAAGATTTATTTACTTCATTTATTGAAACTTGAACAATATTAAACTGTTCTTTGACTTCTGCGGATTTTTCTGTTTCCATCTCAAGACCTTTTACAACTGTATTGGTCCAGTTTAGCTGTTCATTGGCCTTCTATATTATTCCATCAATTCCCAGGGAATTTTCATCTTTTAAGACCAGAGGTATGGCCTTTACAGTGCTTTGGATTTCTCCTAACATAATGCCCTTATACGGAGGGAATGTGGATACAGTTTGGATTTTACTGCCATCTAGGGCTAACTAGGAGAGTTGAGATGAAGTGGAGGATACCGCATCTATCATCATGACATTCTCTGATTGTCTCTTGCTATTCCATGAATAAAATGATATCCAGGAATTTGTATCATCCATATGTTTCTTCTAGGCTTGAGACAGTTTGATTTTTTCTTCAACAGAATGACTTAGGCCAAAATGTTCGGCCTCAGGATGGGTAAATAAGTCCCAATTCAACATTTCTTTCATCCATTGGGCACTTATTTTATGTTTTGTACATCCATCCATTAAAGTAAATTTTTTTTGCATCTCCATTACAGTTGGCCTTTTACAGTCATCTGGGATGGGACCAAACCTTGACTGAGGGATTAGGCCATTTTCTTGCTCTAGGTAATGGTGCTCTTTGTAGGCTCTCCCCTTGGTCATGAACAATTGTGCGTTAAGCTTGGTCTATGTTGCGAGTCCTAGAAGAATTCGTTAAAATAACTTTGTATCTACACAACCTGGTTCCAATTTAACCTTTGATTTCGCCATAGTTCTATAATAACCCTGTCAAAAAAACCACGAAGAAGAATTTCCTTAAGACCTTTTTCCAATTTAACCTTTGATTTCGCCATAATTCTATAATAACCCTATAAAAAAACTGGGAAGAGGAATTTCCTTAAAAAATAACTTTTTATCTACACAACCTGGTAGATTTTTTTCCAATTTAACCGTTGATTTCACCATAATTCTATAATAACCCTTCAAAAATCTGGGATGAAAAATTTCCTTAAAAAATAACTTTTTTTATCTACACAACCTAGTAGATTATTTTTCCAATTTAACCTTTGATTTCGCCATATTTATATAATTTTGTTGTTGACAAAATTAGCGCCAAACAACTGGTTTCAAGTGCTACAACATGGCCAAGGCCAAATTTTGAGGCGCTAGGAAATGGCCAAAGTTTTAGGTACTACAAAATAACTTCGCAGTACCCATGAGTCTGCATAAAAGCTCTATAGTGCTAACAACTGGCTCCAATAGGGATGTTTTCGTCTCTATGAGGCAACAAAGAACTCATACACCAAGTGCCTGATCCATTGGGCTATTTCCAATTTCTTTCTGCTCTCAAAAACTAACAACCCAACACACAACTGAAATCAAACTACAATTGTAAATTGAAACTAAAATTGTACATGCTGCAAAAATAAATTTTAGACTGTTTAAAACTGAAATTGAAAGCTACTACAAAACATGCTCATAGTGCTGAGCTTATTGACACGCCAACCTATCCTAAGCTACTGAATTTTTTTTGAATCAAGTGACACTAAAATTCCAATTCAACCAGTCAAGTAGATGTTCAGATAGTATGGCTTCTTGACTGTGCTTGAACCTAGTAAAAAATGGCCAATATAATGGAAAAAATGAATGCTTATGGATTTGCTTCTTAGAGTGGAAATATGGCTAGAAATTCAAGCCAAAAAAACTCCATATAAATAACAATGGGATCATAAAAGTCATATTCTGTTTGATGATGTTCAATGTATTTTGTGACTAGAATATCCTGCTTACACTGTTCATATGTGCTCTCTTTATCACACCATTGCTCCAGCTACAATTTTTCAAACTCATATTCAAAAACATAACATTCCTCAATCATAAAATCATAGGGTAGCACTATATCCTTTCGTTTAGGCAGGAATATGATTTTAATTCATAAATTTTGAAAGTGAAAACGATGTCACTGAATTTGAGCATCTAAAACCTCAATATCCTTCTCAAAATTTTCAATAAATATTCTAAAAATATTATTTATTTTATTTGATAATGAAAATAGCAGGACTGAATTTGAGAATCTAAGACCACAATATCTTTCTCAAAATTTTCAAAATATAATTCTAAAAGAATATTGTTTTTCTTTTTGGAAAAATATGCCCTCTCTAATTGTTCCTTGTAGATCCTTTCCTCCCAAGGCACAAAGTCACTAGAAGACCTCTCATAAAAGAAGGTGTTCTAGTTGAATATATCAAATACCTTGTTGACTTATCGCTGATTGAATATATACAACTTTTGATCAATTTTCCCTCATTAAATCTGGTTCTTCTCGTCAAACTGCTCGAAATTATCACTCTGATATTTATTTCGATTCTAGAGAAAAGAAGCTCATGCTCACAATATGGCAATCCAAATTTAGACGGTTATCATAAGGGACACTAAATTTGTAGCCCCTATTCCATCCTCTTCCGAGGAACCCCCTTGAAGATATCCTGCCAAAATTTGATCAGATAAAGGTGTTACCCCTAGAGATCATGTAAAGAATTTCTATTTGGATTTGAGCTTGATGGATGTGGATCACGATGATTTAGTTTTAAATTTATTTCCACATACATATAATAATAAAGAGATTACATGGTACTAAAATATTCCAACCACCTCATTAATAGGTTGGGATGCTTTTCAAAGAGCCTTCTCGAGTAAAATTTGAGAAGAAAAATCCCCAGCCGCTCTCCTTAAAGAGATGATTGCAATTAGAATGAAGAGGAAGGTCAAATATTTCTACCAAATTTTCACTATCATGTTGAATAAGATTGAAATTGATTCTTGAACTTTTAACATTATGGAAATTTAATATTACATTCAATGCATAATTCTTCCATAGCCATGCTTTTGAAAAGAATAGGAAATAACATGCTAGTTGACAAATTCAATTCAATGGGGCTTGGATAGTGGGAAAGGAAATGCTATCCTTTGCTAGAAACTCAACCAAAGTGGAAACAAAGGCTAATGGGAAGAAGCCTCTATTATTATCGAAACTAACAAAGAAAGAGGACAAATATTTGGACGGTGTTGTCAAAGCTATTAAGAAATTTTCAAATGAAGTGGTGGATCTAAAGAAGAGTTAAGGGGAAATATTGTTAGTATGTATGCCTTTAAGACCTTTTCAAAAGAAGAAACAAATCCAAAAAATTCCTGCTAAAGGCTCCTCAATGAACCTAAATTTATATGACTTTGGCATGGAGAATTTTTGTTCATATCATTAGGTAACCCACTCTGAAACTACATTCTCACAATGGGTAAATTCCATGACTTTGTTCATCAACCAGCTCTTGGAACAATATTCATTGTCTAATGATCCTACTGTAGAAGTTGAACTTGAACCTGGTACAATAAAATAAGAACAAATTAAGGGTCAATAATATTCCTATGTGGCTTGGTAGTTTATACAGATACATGGATGATTCAGGAAGTTTTAGGAGAATAAAAGTTCACATCAACAACTCCAAAGGATTATAATCTTTATAGAAGGTGTATAACACCTAATATTATACTTCCTTCCAAAGGAAAGCCCTTTCTTAGATAGGTGTTTTGATAAAGTTATCAGCTTTATGCTAAAATAGGAAAGTTCCCAAAAATTCTTAAAACTAGCACCAAATCGAAGAGGTCACTGATCTGAATCCAACACAACTTGAATCGCTCAAAACTGATATCGTATGCTCCCGATATAGTGTTCTAATCATTTTCCCAAACATGTAAAATTTGAGCATGCTTTTTGAGTGGTTGTGACCGTACTGATGGGTCAATAGGGTGACTGTACATGTATGAGCCAACCATATGCTGACACTTGACATGTTCTGGTTCGCTAGTTTTGGTGCACATGGTCGAAATCTGATTGGTGGTTGAGTTTGTGAGTTGGACCTATGAATGGGAGCCATGTGGCCCAATGGGAGGCTTCCACATGGCATCTCAGTATTGGTGCAAAATTTTGTTATCGGCCAAACTACCTCTAGAGGAATCGAACATGAGACCTCATGCTAGACAACACAATGCCTACCGCCATGCCAAGGATGGTTCTTAATATACATAATGACACATTTGTATTTAAAGTTTATCCCGATTGTATTTGGGGGACAAGGTCGGGACTAAACCTCGACCCTCGGCCACCTCACGCCCACGAGACCTTAGGTAGGCAAGCCAAGGGCTCAGGCTTAGCCCTGACCCATAGTTTCAGCACCCCGGTCATCTTACCATCGGACCACAACATTAACACATAATGTTAAAAAATGGATGGGCAAAAGCATGGGGACCAACCCCGGTCATATGGCACTCTATGAAACTAGCGTGAAGTGTTAACAAGTCAAGAGCTTGGGTAAGCCTTGACTCTAGGGCATATGCAGGTGCATGGGACCAACAACAGAGTGCTCAAGCACTTGCAGACAATGGGATAAAACTTTAAACCAAACCTTGGGGTCATATGTTGCCATAGGACCATGCGCCAGCGCAAAGGGGCTCCGACAAGTAGGGCGGGCCATTGGCTTGACCCTTGGACACTTGGCACCACATGTGACCTCATCCCCATGTTAAGGGGCTTAATCGGTGGGGGTGAGCGTTAAGGCCCAACCCTCGACCCTATGTGGCCCATGTGGCCTTGTTTTTCAGATTAAGGGCTCCAATGCTAAATTAACTATCCAAAAAAATGCACCAGAAGGTAGTGAAATTATCGCTCCATTAGCGAATTTCAGGGTGGATTTGTAGAATCTATAGACAAAAGGTCAAATTTGTAGGATGGTTAAGAGCAAAATTCATGGGAGAGATTGAGAGCTCATATCTTTCAGAGTTTTGATCCAAATTGAGATTAGAAAGAGTGCACTTAGGGGTTTTTGGATATTTAGAATCCATTGGCAACCTCTAATTTCTGATTTGAGCACATCTACAGAGTCTTTTTGCAGGTTTGAGATTAAGGTGTATGGATCAGTCAGGGTTTGGAAGCAATTCTGGAAGATCTTTGAGCATGGAGAAGACCTTGTAGGGGTATTCTCACTTCTAGAAGTCTACTGCAGCAGCTATACCCAATAGGGTTCATGTTCAACTTATTTTAACATGAAGTTTTTATTATGTGCATCAATGTGGAATTGAAGGGTTCACATGCGCTTTTTAGTTCATTTTAGCTGAAGTATGTCATTTTTGTAGGAGATGCTTTGAGTTGCTACTGTTTGTGAGAGTTATTTGTAGGAGAACATTACCTTGCAAGGGTAATAGCCACATATTTACTTGCAACAAACATTTATGTACTTCATTTGATATTGAATATATCAGTGGTCTACTCATGTTTACAGGCCTGGAGATATAGCCTAGTAGGGGTGAACTCCACCAGCAAACTTTTTTTCTGGCTCTTCATTATGCCTACATGAATGTGATGTTATTTTCATTATGTTAAGTTACATATGAATACTAATTCATGACTTGAAAAGATATTGGAAACCTGTTTGTTTCAAGACCTAACTTAACCTTGCAAAGCATCGACACAATCCTAATTTTTGTTTTATTTGATTTTGGGAAAGAGGAAGAAATCACTTTATCCAATTTTAGATCAGTTTGGTATTAGAGCACTAGTTGACCAAGTTGCAAGAATGGGCAACAAAAAGAGTCTTCAAGAGTAGAGGAGCAGAATTTGGCTCTTTGGATGGAGAACATAGAGAAGGATGTTAAAGATAACTGAAGAGGAGAAGAGACACATGTGCTTTGTTTTGCACCAAGTGCTTGATGAGCAAGTTGTAGAAAGTTCTACTCTTGTATCAGCAAAGGAAAACTTTAGAATGAAGCAAGTATGTGGTCATGGTTCAAATAGTGGTTTTGGACTGTATGTGGAAGATGTTGCATGTGCATTTTTTAAACATCTTCAAGAAGCACACCATATCCAGTGGATAAGAGTGAGTGGCTAGAGTCATCTACAAGTTGGCCATCATTGTCATCATCAAAAGATGAAAAGATGAATGCCAATTTTAAGGAGGTAATTAGCATCTCAAGTACCACTCCTTCCATTTATATGCATAACAACTCTTTTGCAGCATTTGAGCAACATACCAAAGGTATACGTATGAAGTTTCTTTCCAAGATGAGATTATTAGGAGGTGGAGGCCTCGACATAAAGGATGAAGTATTACCAAGCTAGTTATGGTTGAGGAGAGACCGAAGTATATGGGATTAGGATATGGTTGAAGGGAGTTTGGAAAATGCTCTAAACAACTTGAGGTACATCGATCATTTGAGCATGAGATGTGACCACCTTGTGACAACTGTTGAAGCTGCAGGTCTAGAGACATGTATAACTCTAAGGAGTGTTATCCAATGCATGGAAATTTTGAATACTTGTGGAATCAGTACCTGTGTACATTTTGTGATGCACTTGACCATTGCGTGGCTATATGTGAGAAATGTATGTTAATGGTTAAAATAATGAACCAAATTTTAGGCATCAAGCATAATGAATTTTCTTCACATGAGAGAACTTCTATGTCACCAAATAAGAGGAAGTTCTTCTTTTCTCATTGCAAGGTGCATGAACATGACACTGAATGGTGTTGGAAGTTGCATCCAAAGCTTCGTTCAAAGAAAGGTAAAGAAATTATGCTACATAATGCAAGGGAAACAAAAGGTGGAAAAGAGGATTCTCAACAATCCTAAGCGACCTTCAAGACAAAGAAGATGCAAGAAGAGAATGCATAAGCCTAGGAGAGGCAAAGCTTGGGTAGACTTATTGTAAAGTTGTTTTGTAAAAAAATGTAATTACTTGTTGTAATTACGTATTTAGGTACTTTTTTAAATTGAACATTCATTGTCACTATGTTCAACAAGTAGATGTTTTTCAATGATGTATGTATTGGCTTGTTATAGTCCACATGTTCAAGGACTTTTGTGAATGTACAAGATTGTCGTTCAAAGTTGTCTACAAGTTGTCGTATGTTCACTGGTACAAGTATTCGATTTCAAGCCTATGTGAATTGAATCTTTGTTTTCAAGATTGTATAAGCCGACTATGTATTGTAGGTAAGGTCAAGCATATCATGAAAAATTTTGTAGCAGTGTACTTTTTATGTACAAATTCAATTTGAAGATGTTAAAGAAAATTTATTTTTCTGATGAATTCCAAGATGGAGTCAAGTTTGTCTTCAAGAGTTTAAACTTCAAGATGAAGTGTTTTTGGAGCTGTGTGTAGAAATTCTGTAAATTCTCTACAAATCTAGCTCTAAGACCATGTAGAAAATTTGACTGTAGATTAACCCGATAATGCAATATACCAAAGCAAAACACTATAATCTACTTCTACTATCAATTTTGCGGAAGCTTAAAGATTGAGCAAGATCGAGCTGAACACATATAACCAGAAGAAGAATCAATGCACATGAAACACAGAAAATACCCAGGGGAAAGCCTTAGCTAAAAAACCCTCTATCTGTATTATAATACAAGGTGGAAATACATCAAGATTACACAAAAATTTAGCTCTCACAGCTAGCCAGCTCTCAGTACAATCCTCCTAGATGCTCATAGGCAAACAAGGCTTCTCACAAACCTTCTCCTTTTCCCTCCAAGCCTCCTATTTCCTTGCATAGTTTATCTTGGGTGATCCTCCCATTACCAAGTGTAACACTGATCACTCACACTAATCTCACACCCTATAAAACTGCGCAATCCTCAAGGAACCTATGCCTTGAATGCACGCTTATGTTTCCTTTATAGGCAAAGACATGCAACTGATAATACACTATCCCTGCCTTTAATCTCAACTGGGTCTTTCTCAGAATAGACATGCATGAGTTATTGACGAGAGAATCTTTAGTTAGCTGGAACACACTAGCTTGATGCATGCATGCATTAACTAACTGAACTCACAATTAGTTCCTCAAACAGTTTGGAACTAATTTAACTAGACATAACTTAGTTAACTGAGCTAACTAATTACAACTCAATTATAACTCATCCTTATCTCCTTAATTTAAGGGCTAACTGTTGCATGAATTCACAAAGACTTCTAGCTTGAATTTCCCGATCCAAGATGAATTAATTAATTACTTTTCAAGCAGCCGGTGAAACTGAATTCCAATTTTAATTCTCAATTCTAATTCAAGGACAAATTAAAATTGGAATCTTTTGAATGCTATTTTTAGCATTTCTTGTTTCTATTCTCAACACTCTCTCTCAATGAGAAATGAATTCAACTCGATCCCGATCTTGAACCTTTGGAATGTGATGCATGCAACACTACTCTCTAGTGTTGTTTCTCCAACAATCTCTAGAAAAAAAAAAAAAAACATCCAACCTGAATCAGTATGATGCATCTATCATCAAAGTCTCACTGATATTGCCTTTGTCAACTGAAAACTTTGCACTTCTGCTGACTCAACCTTTCTACACTGTTGTCAATCCTTCTCTGTGCTCTTCAGTATCTGACTTCTCTAGCCTCTGTCACTTTGATCTCTGGTTGCGTCAATCCCATTGATTCCTCTCGCTGCATTCGTACTGCTGTTGGTCCTTTCTCCCAGCACTGCATCCGCACTGCACCTCCTCTCATCATGTTGCATTATGTTTCCCACTGCTACACTGCAACTTAGTTACTGAGAAGTAAGAAAATGATCTCCCAACTGACCTCCCTGTTGGGCTAGAAAAACCCTCTAATGTTGAAGCTCCCTCTGTCGCTCCATCCGCATCCGTCTCTACCCACTCAACCCATCTTGCTACTCCTCACTAGGGCCCCTGTAGCAAGGTCTAATCAAAGAGGCTGGGTACCTCAAGGATCCTGCCCTATTTCAGCCTTCTCAAGATTATCATTTCACATCGCCTTACCTCACATCTAGAGGTATGACTACTTTTGATCCCTCCGCCCACTTCTCCAATTGTGGCGCCTCCACAATTGTCTGAGACTTCTTTTGGGGCTGCATGTTGAGAGGTAATTTACTCTCCCTCTAAACCACCAAGTATCTAACATTTGCCTTGCTCCTCAAGGCTTTCCATGCATCTTGAACCTCAAGAGCATACAGGTTCTTGACTCATGAAACGATCTGTTTCACCTGTCCTGTGGTGATGTCTCTAAGGAAAACCTTTCCCTTTCTGAAGACAACATCGTAGCCTTTGTCCTTCAATGTCGTGATCGATATCAAATTCATCTTTAGTCTAGGAACATACTTCACATCATTCAAGGTGATAGGAGCTCCATACTCCCTCTAAAAAGCAACCGTGCCCACTCCTGAAACACTAAACCTTTCATCATCACCCATCTCTATTTGCATGTTGAGGTCTTTCTCCTCCAAGGTACTGAATAAATTTTTATCACCAGTGATGTGGAATGAGGCTCCACTGTCAAGATACCAGACACAACCCATCATCAATGACACCATGCATGTGATGAGAGTAAAGTCCATTCCGAACTGAGAGGCTCATGCATCACCTTCCAATCCTTCTGAGGATCCCTTCTTGGACTTCTTTGATGGGTAATTAGTTGCATAATGTCCCATCTCCATTGAAGTATGCTATGAATTCAATTTGCACCTGCAACCCCGAACTTCAAACTTCAAATTCTCTTCTTAGTGTACTGTTCACAACACCAATAAGCTAGGCTCGATACCATGTAGAACTTTTTCTACAAAACCTCGCTCTGGTACCATATAAAAATTCTAAAAATTCTCTATAAATCTAGCTCTAAGACCATGTAGAAAATATGACTGTAGATTAACTCGATAATGCAATATACCAAAGAAAAATACTATAATATACTTCTACTATC
Source organism: Pinus taeda (assembly GCA_000404065.3). Taxonomy (NCBI): domain Eukaryota; kingdom Viridiplantae; phylum Streptophyta; class Pinopsida; order Pinales; family Pinaceae; genus Pinus; species Pinus taeda. Next base: position 88,347 of record APFE030993136.1, read on the forward strand.
AATTTTGTGGAAGCTTAAAGATTGAGCAAGATCAAGCCGAACACATATAACCAGAAGAAGAATCAATGCACATGAAACACATAAAATACTCAGGGGAAAGCCTCAGCTAAAAACCCCTCTATTTGTATTATCATACAAGGTGTAATACATCAAGATTACAAAAAGCTTTAGCTCCTACATCTAGCTAGCTCCCAGTACAATCCTCCTAGATGCTCACAAGCAAAACAAGGCTTCTCATAAACCTTCTCCTATGCCCTCCAAGCCTCCTATTTCCTTGTACAGTTTCTCCTGGGGGATCCTCCTATTACCAAGTGTAACATTGATCACTCACACTAATTTCACACCCTTTAAAACTATGCAATCCTCAAGGAACCTCTGCCTTGACTGCATGCTTGTGTTTTCTTTATATGCAAACACATGCAACTGATAGTACATTGTCCCTACCTTTAATATCAACTCGGTCTTTCTCAGAATAGACATGCGTGATTTATTGATGAGAGAATCTTCAGTTGACTGGAATACACTAGTTTGATGCATGCATGCATTAACTGATTGAACTCACAATTAGTTCCTCAAACAGTTTGGAACTAATTTAATTGGACATAACTCAGTTAATTGAGCTAACTAATTACAACTCAATTATAACTCATCCTTATCTCCTTAATTTAAGGGATAACTGTTGCATGACTTCACAAATACTTCTAACTTGAATTTCTCCAACTAATTAATCCAAGATGAATTAATTAGTTATTTTTCAAGCAGCAAGTGAGACTAAATTCAAATTTTAATTCTCAATTTTAATTCAAGGACAAATTAAAATTGGAATATTTTGAATTCTATTTTTAGCATTTCTTGTTTCTATTATCAACATCGTGAAAATATGAGAGTAGAGAGAATGTTCAGATTCCACTCATCAGTATTTTGTTCCTACAACAACGATAATAATGATGGCTCAATTCTTTACCAGACAACATGTCTTCGTGAAGATGATAAGTGAAGTGCCTTGATTGGGGCTTGAAGGGCACCAATTGAAAATTTTTCATTTTGGATTGATTTTTTGGATTTTTTGAGTTCTAGCCTCTTTATATTGACTAGGGAAGTAAAATTTTGGAGTCCAAAAGTTCCTAGTGGGGAGGCGTGATCAGTTGATCAATTTTATGCTCAAAAATGAAAGTGACCATAAATTCTTGAAACCAACACAAAATTGAAGAGCTCACGCCCGATCTGAATCCAACACAACTTGAATCACTCAAAACTGATATCGCATGCTCCCTATATCATTTTATAATTGTTTTCCTAAACAGGTAAAATTTGAGCAGGCCTGTTGACTGGGTTAACCGTATTAATGAGTCAACAAGCTGACCGTATAGGTACGAGGTAATCAGATGCTGACACCTAGCATGTTCTGGTTGGCTGGTTTTGGCACACATGGTCGAATTATGATTGGTGGCTGAGTTTGTGAGTTAGACCTATGAATGGGGGCCACATGGCCTAATGGGAGGCTACCATGTGGCATACCGGTATTGGTGCAAAATTTTGGTATCAACCAAATTGTCTCTAGAGGAATCGAACATGAGACCTCATGTTGGACAATACAACACCTTACCACCATTCCAAGGGTGGTTCTTAATATACATAATGACACATTTGTATTTAAATTTTATACCGTTTGTAATTGGGGGACAGGGCTAGGGCTAAGCCCTAGACGTCGGTCACCCCACGCCCATGATACTGTAGACATGGGAGCCAAGGGCTCATACTTAGCCCCAACCCATGGTTCCCACACCCTGGTCACCTTACCACCGTATCACAACATTAACATCGAGCACCAACAAACCGAGGGGCGAAAGCATGGGGACCAGCCTCGATCATATGGCACTCCATGAAACCCATGCGGAGTGTTAACAAGTCGGGAGCTTAGGTAAGCCCCAACTCTAAGGAATATGCAATTGAAGCACTTATGGATAGGAGGCTGAAAATTTAAACCCAACCTCGAGGTCATATGCCACCACAGGACCATGCACCAGTGCTAGGGGGCTCCAACGGGTAGGGAGGGCTATTGGTCCAATCCTTGAACACTTGGAACCACATGTGACCTCCTCCTTGTCTTAAGGGGCTTAACTCGTGGGGGTGGGTGTTAAGGCCCATCCCTCAACCCTATGTGGGTCACATGGCCTTGTTTTTCAGATTAAGGGGTCCGAGGTTAAATTAACTATCCAAGAGATTGCACTAACGAGTAGCGAAATTGTCGCTTCATTAGCGAATTTCAGGGTGGATTTATAGAACTGATAGACAGAAGGTCAAATTTGTAGGATGGTTAATAATGAAATTCACGGGAGAGCTTGGAAGCTCATACCTTTTGGAGTTTTAATCCAAACTGAGCTTAGAAAGAGCGCACTCAAGGGTTTTTGGATATTATAAATCCATTGATAACCTCTATTTTTTTATTTGAGCACATCTACATAACCTTTTTGCAGGTTTGAGGCCAAAGGTGTATGGATTATTCAGGGTTTGGAAGAAGTTCTGGAAGGTCTTTGAGCATGCATAAGACCTTGTAGGGGTGTTCTCACTTCCAGAAATCTATTGTAGCAATTGTAACTAGCAAGGTTCATCTCAGGTTCAACTTCTTTTAACATGAAGTTTTGATTATGTGCTTTAATGTAGAATTGAAGGGTTCACATGCTCTTTTTAGTTCATTCAGTTGAAGTATGCCATCTTTGTAGGAGATGATTTGAGTTGTCGCTGTTTGTGAGAGTTATTTGTAGGAGAACATTACCTTGTAGGGGTAATGGCCACATATTTACTTGCATTTATGTATTTCATTTGATATTGAATATATGAGTGGTCAAGTAATGTTGAGAGACCTGGAGATGTAGCCCACAAGGGGTGAACTCCGTCAACAAAATTTTTGCATGGCTCTTCATTATGTTTGCATGGATTATGTGCTATTATGTTCATTATGTTAAGTTTCATATGAATACTAATTCATGATTTGAAGAGATATTGGAAACATGTTTGTTTCAAGACCCAATTTTACCTTGTAAAGCGTCGACATGGTCCTAGTTTTTGTTTTATTAAATTTTGGAAAATAGGAAGAAATCACCTAATCCAATTTCAGATCATGTTCCTCCCTTAAACTACTTTAAATATTATTAATTCTAATAATATAATAGATCCCAAATCCCGACATAATACTAAGCATCCCACAACTCTTGCACATAACACAAGGTCGTTCACCTTAGCATAGAATATTTGTCTTCCAACTTCTACTAATGGAAACTCCTTGGAATACAATGTAATTGATGAAATGAAGAATACAAGAGCTAATGTATCTCTTTAGAATATTTACAATCTACCACAAAGGAGAGAAATTATTATGAAAACTTTTAAATCTTCTTCAATGTTGCAAAAGTCAACACCAAGTTTTGAAAATTCAAGGAAAACCAATACTTCAACTCAAAGTAGTACTAATGTCATCAAAGTTATTGTCAGGCCAGGCAGTAACTCCATTGGGCAGAAAAACTGATTCGATTTATTCCATCAGGTATGTTATTGTTATATACAAAAGGGTGTGACTGCTCAGTTCATCTCTTAATGACTATTCACATTCCTAATTTAATTATTTACATAAATTCACCCAATCGTGAGGATAAGGTGTTAACATTCCCCCCCTTAATCTGAAGGGATGTTGGTGAGGCCAAGCATCGTTCTGAATCTTTCAAGCTTTTCTCTTCCAAGCGCTTTGGTGAAGATGTCTCCAATTTGCTCATTTGTGGAACAATGACGGAGATGGATTGTTTTGGACTCAACATGATGTTGGATCAGATGATATTTAGTATTGATGTGCTTTGTTCGATCATGGAACTTTGGGTTCTTGGCCAACTTTATTGTAGAGGTGTTTTCAATCATGAGTGGAGTTGATTGTACTTGTTTTACCTGCAAATCTTCAAGAATTTTACTGAGCCACGCAATTTCTTTTGTTGCTTCAGCTGCTGCCACGTATTCTACTTCTGTTGTGGAATCTACTGGAACTGATTGTTTGCGTGATCTCCAGGAGACAGCTCCTGCTCCAAGACTCATAGCATATCCTGAAGTAGTTACCCCAGTTTCTTTGTCTCCATCGAAGTTTGAATCAGAGTATCCGATCAAACTGAAGTCATCCACCTGTGTGTACTTGATTCCAAAGTCTTGAGTTCCCTTCAAGTACTTTAGAACTCTTTTTTCAGCAGACCAATGTCCCTCACAAGGCTTTTGCATAAACCTGGAGAGGGTTCCAACAACAAATGAAATGTCTGGTCTGGTAGTAGTTTAAGGTAGTTGAGACTTCCTAAAAGGTTGTCTATACTTTGTTGCATCCTCAAATTCTTTTCCTTCAATAGATGTAAGCTTTAAGTTTTGTTCCATTGGAGTAGTAAGAGGATTGCATTCTGTCATGCCAAACCTGTTCAACAGATCTCCAATGCATTTCTTTTGAGAAAGAAATATGGACTTCAGATGTTGGGTTACTTCAATGCCAAGGTAGTAATGAACATAGCCCAAATCAGTCATTTCAAAACTTTTCCCCAATTCCTTCTTTATGGATGAAATGTAGCTTTCATTTTTCCCTGTCATCAAAAGATCATCTACATATACCACAAGATATACAACTATTTTTCCAACTTTCCTGACAAATAAAGTTGCATCATCAAGATCATAATGTTTTAAATTGAGTTTCAGAAGATGCTTAGTTAGTTTTTCATACCAAGCTCGCGGTGCTTGTTTGAGGCCATACAAGGACTTCACAAGTTTGCATACTTTATGTTCATGTCCTTTCACAACAAATCCTTCAGACTAGGACATAAAAACATTCTCTTTTAGATCTCCATTCAAGAAGGCAGTTTTTACATCCATTTGATGGACTTTCCAACTGTTCTGAGCTGCTAGTGCAAAGAGTGTCCAGATGGTGGCCCATGTTGCTGTGGGGGAAAAAGTTTCCTCATAATCGACCCCTTCCTTCTATGCAAATCTTTTTGCCACAAGCCTAGCTTTGTGCTTGTCAAGTGAGCCATCAGCTTTGTACTTGTTCTTGTAGACCCACTTGCATCCAATTGGTTTGGTTCCAAATGGAGGATCAACCAACTTCCAAGTGCCGTTCTTTATGAGGGCATCATACTCATTTTGCATCGCTTCTTTCCATTCATCATGACAAGCAGCTTCTTTAAAGGAAGTTGGTTCAAAATCTGTAGACAAGTTCAATTCACAATCATAAGAAACATCCATATCAATAGGTGAATTAGAGTCATCTACATCACCTCCATTTTGCCGGTTTGAATTTCTCGTTCCTATTTTTCCAATTTCATCAGGATGAACACTTTCAAGTGTCTTCGTCAACCACTTTGGGGGACCTTTCTGAGATGGTCCAGGCTGCTCTGTTGATTGAGTTGGGACTGAATCAAGATTGAGTCTCCCAATTCTATCAATTACATCACTTAAAGCATCATTCGTTGTTGGAGTTTCAGTCGGGGGAGTGTTCTTCAGAAGAAGATTCCACATGTTGATCTAGAATAGGAATCCCCCCTTCAAGATGTGGAATCTGATTATCAAATTCTTGAAATGATTTTATTTTTGTGAATCTATCCAAGCGATCAAGTTGCCACTCAACAACATTGTCAAATTTGGATGATTCAAGAAAAATTACATCTCTAGATACAACAAACTTTTTATTTACTTCATCATAGAGGCGGTATGCTTTAGAGGTGTTTGAATACCCCAGGAAAACACACTTACGACTTCTAGCACCAAGTTTGTTTCTATGTACCTTTGGAATCAAAGCATAACAGGTGGAACCAAAGACCCTGAGATGTTTTACCGAAGGAACATGTCCATACCACAATTCATAAGGAGTCTTGTTTCTTATAGCATTAGATGGACATCTATTCTTTATATATGCAGCACATAGAACAGCATCAGCCCAAAACATTATCTTTACATTTTTGAAAAAAAGCATGGATCGTACCATATTCAAGATTGTTCTATTCATTCTTTCAGCTACGCCATTCTGTTGGGGATTATAAGGCACAATTGTTTGATGTTTGATCCCATGTTGGCGAAGATAGTTTTCAAATTCATTTGATGTGTATCCTTTTCCATTATCAGTGTGAATAGACCCAATGTGAGATTGTACATCATTTTCTATCCATTTATGAAAATTCTTGAATGTTTGAAAAGCATCAGATTTGTTCTTCAATAAATAAACCCAGCACATTCTGGTGTAGTCATCAATAAACGTCATGATATATTTATTTCCATTTGCAAAAGAAATAGGCATTGGACCACATAAATCTGAATGAATGAGTTCAAGTTTCCTATGTGCTCTTGAATGTGAATCATGAAAAGACTGTTTGCTATGCTTTCCTAGAATGCAAGCATCACATTGCTTAAGTTTTCTAGGAATTGTAGGCAAACCAACAACACCATTTTCTTCAATAAGTGGAGACTCTCATAACTATTACAACAGTAACTAACTGAATTTAATTCTACCAGCAACAACAGCAAGTAAATACGGTTTTCAAGCCACAACATGTGGGCAATCTCCCACATTGCTGGCCCGTTCGGATGCTCCTGCATCATATTTTAAAGTTACATTTATTGAATATTTGTCTATTGTATAATTAAATATATAACCAATGCCTTAACATCAAATAAAAACTTTATGAAGATGATTCATAAGACTACCATGGATAGGATCCTCCATCAAGCCATTGCAAGTATGCCTACAATGAGAGCATAGATATAGTGCTACTCGACTTAAATCAAAATCATTAGCTTACCAATGTGGAGTTGATGGTCTATAATCAATGTGTCATAAAGAGTTGACACTTACAGTTTTAAGATAATCATTTGATGTATCTGATTTGGAGGCTACACAAGCGAACTATATTGCACTATACTGCATGTGAGACATGTTATCATAGTTCTTGTGTCATTAAAACAATCGAAAAGCTTAAGTGCCTATGGGGGGTTGGGCATACACCTAGGACTAGGTGGCCCTATGAATGGGTTGTGCCTAACATTTGATTGATCCTAAGGGGAGCCAAGACAAACCCATTGGAAATCACTAATGATAAAATAGTTCACATGGAGGTTAATTGTGAATATGACCTATTATTTGCAAAGAGAATACAATGGCACCTTTATATTATCAAAAATTGGTTTATCAAAAAACACAAACCAATGACTCATCAAGTTCTCTTTCCATGTATCAAATGCACACCAATCCTTGCAAACACATCTCTTCCTCAAATCATAGGGTTGGTTGGATCTTGGTTCAGTAAATAACCCCATAATTTTTTGTTTGGTGATATTCAAATATTTAACTTATTGTTCAATGATACTAGTGAGTATAATTTTCTCATCTTACTCCTATATTCAATTATAATTTTCAATTGATGATGGGCATAGTCAATAGAGGCAATAATGATGTTAAGTGATGTAGCTAATAAAATTAGTGATGGTTCCCTTTTGTTATAAAGCTATTCAATCAATAGTTTTAATTCATTTAAATATTCTATAATATGTGTTTGTTGTTTGGTATTTCCCTCCAGGTTAATGTTTTCTTGTGACTCTATTATTGGGTTGTTTTTTTCAATTTGCTCTATGTTTTCAACCATTACAATGATATACAATATATCTGCTATTAAAAAATACCCTTTAAATTTTTGTTTTTTAATAGAATAAAGAATATGATTTACCTCTAAAGTAAAATGGCTAGAGAATATTTGAAGCCTTTCGAGTTGAAAACCTTTACCATGATGAGTTGATAACCTTTACCAAGGACATGCATGCATTATATCATTATTGGAAACTAGTTTTCCAATGGAAATCTTCGTCCATAAAATATTGAGGCCTCACATATCCTTTTTTATGCATAAAAAATTGTGTACATGTTGCTTTTAGAACCAAGTGTACATTAGTTTAAAATAAACGTGCTAATTTTTAAGCCAATTCAGACCATGCATCCTCATAAACACTTTAGTGGGCCAAGAATAGTAATATTTTTAGATCATGGGAAATCCTTGTAGAGGTCACTACACGACTATTTAATAAATTATGTCAAGGATACATGGTTGAACCAAAATCTCAAAATGTCATGTTCCTATAATGCCACCACTCACTCTACGTTATCCATCATGGGGTTTCTCAATGGTGAAGCTCAAAGGAATCCACTCATGTGTCTAGCAGGAATGGTACTATTTATCACTTAGTCCTGTCATGTACATTTAAATATGCCCTTGGTTGGGACATAAACAACCAAGCTAAATTCATAGCTCTTTGCACTCTCCTAGAAGTAGCAACACTAAAAGGAGTAAACCTAGTTATTGACTAGGAAAATAATATGATCTCCTTGAAGAACATATACTTATAGAAAGTCCCGCAGAACATCAGAGATGCTATTTCTACTTTTAACTAGATATAACTCACTCACATTCTCTAAGAACTAAACAACACCACTAGAAAAATGTGAAAGGAAGCACTTGATTTTTTAGGTGGAACATTTGAGGTGACTGATTTTATGGATTGAGTAGAACATGAATAAATGGTCATCCATTTTTAGCCAACTCCTCTCTCCATTTTTTTTTTTTAATATGTGTTCAATTGTTTTTTTCACTTCTTGCAACATAGGTAGCACTCTATAGGATATAAAGGAAATTTACCCGCAACAGAAACCTTTCAGCCAACCATTACAATTCACATAAAAAATACAACAAATAAACAATGTGTTTTGAATATATAAGACATCAAAAAGGTTTTTGGAAGGGTTTTTATTTATTTATCAAACAAACCAGAGAATGACATAGAAAACTAAACAAATTCTCAGATCTAAAATATGTATATTCACTTTCACAAATATAAAAGGTTTTAATCTCATGGGATAAAAAAACTCCCTGTGTTTACATTTCAACTTGTCATATAATTTTTTTTGTCCCTATTTACTTTGCAATATTTATTTTCAATTTTTCTTACTGCATGAGAATAAATATACACTAATTTTGTTTGAACTTTATCAAATTATCTTCATAATTTGATTTTCTATTTCTTTAATATCGTTTGCTTGATATTATAGTGAATCTTGTAAGAATTATTCCTACATAATTTCTTCTAAGGAAGGTAAGGAAGGTAACAAATGTAAAGTTCTTTTTTCTTTTTGGATTTTGTAGTTTGTAGTTGAGAATGTCAAAATGGAGACATGTTAATGTTTTAGGATTTTTTTTTTAATCTCTAAAATGTCATAGATATTTCATTTATTAGAAGAAATTTAATGTAATATTTTGGAATATTTATTTTGAATCTATTTCATTATATCTCAAATCTATTATTACTAAAATTAATGCCCAAATTTATGAAAACATTTGAAATATAAAAATAAAATTAAAAAAAAACACATAATCCACATAATTGAATACAAGATGTATTGTGGAAACCCCTATGCAGAAAAACCTAGCTAAAAGATCAGTCCTACGTTTTCTTTACGATTATGAAAATGGAAATACAAAGAAAAAAGCACTCACCATGTGAATTTGACATGGAAAAAGAGGTTGACATATGGGGATAAATATTCTTGTTATAAATACCAATTAAGAATAAAAAATCATACATTCAATTTGTACTAGAAGTATTAAAATTGTAACACAACGCTTTAAGTCTATTGTAACACAACGCTTTAAGTCGGGTAATTTGTTGATGAAAATTACAAAGTTGCATTTGTAAATATCAAATATCCTCAAAACTTCAAATAATGGTTGAAAATTAAAGTGGGTACCATGTGTACTAATTACTTTGTTTATAAAACAAGTGAAAATATAATATCTAAAAGTATCGACTTAAACACAACATTTTTATCATCCCCTTTAAAATAATTAATAAATAGTTTGTTGTTTCTTATAGATTTTAATCAAACATCTCATTATTTATTCTAAACACCTATGCAACATAAATAAAAATAAAAATAAAAAAATATTTTTTAAATTATTTTTTTCACAAATAAAGTCATCTTAAAAATTCTTTACATTCTAAAAAATTATAGTGACTAAAATAAAATGAAAAATACAAAACTATATTTTTAAAATTTCACATTTATAAAATTGTTTTAAAAATCATAAACAACCAAGCTGAATTCATATCTCTATACACTCTCCTCGAAGTAGCAATAACAAAATGAGTAAAGTCACTACAAACCATGAATGATTCTAACTAGTTATTGACTACAAAAATAACATGATCTCCATTGAGAACATCTACTATCCAATCTTATAAGGCATTAGCGACGCTCTTTCCACTACTCACATTTATTGGGAATTAAACCAACCTAGATCCATCTAACTCCAGATCTATCATGCGCCGAGAGGGATCAAATCCCGCAAGGTGCAAACCTTCTTTTTGGAGTGTAGAATTTGAAGAAAGGTTTGCACCCCGAGGGATTTGATCCCTCTCGTCACATGATATATCTAAAGTTAGATGGATCTACGTTAGTTCCATTGAGGGCGACAATGACAGATTTTAGATTATCATTATTATGTATATGTTTGAGATACACTTCATACTTTGAAATTTACATTATGTTTTCTTCATTGGACATGACTATATCATTCTCTTCTTTAATTTTTCTTTTGTTTCTTGACTTGATTGGTTTGTACATCCGCGCTTGGATGCTTTGAGTGGTTTGTGTGTTTATGTGTTTGGATTTGGATGGTAATGTTTGTGAATGTTACAATTGTTGTGCTATATTTCTATATGTGTATGTAATTGTATGTTAGTAATTAGTTGGTGATGAACAAGGAAGACAATCTTGTCGATAGTTTGTAAGGGGATTGATACATCACATATATTTCATTTGATTTTATGTATCACAACTTTTGATAGTTAATAATTCTTAATATGTCCCTCCAAACATTACTAAATATATTTTGAAGAGTAGTTTTAATAATTTACTGCATCAATATTACTCTTGAAATCATTTGTTTCATTGCAAATGTTTGAAATAATTTATTTCCTTCAAAAGATTTTGATGATTTTTTTTCTAATCTATAGTTTGTATTACAAAATTCAAGAAATAATGTAGTTTTGATTTTTTTTTAATGAGTGGTCAATTTTACAAAATCTTTAAATTATTTGTTAGTTTTTCCATATTTTCATATCGATTATATGAAAAGGATAGTTAATATTTTAAACCATTCCATTCTTTAACTCGAACTATTGTAGTAAAAATCATACATTGCCTCTCTTGCTCTCCAATATTAATAGGTTGAATTACTGTAACACAAAAATCAATGCAAATTCTCAATCATTTTTTTGTTCTTACATTGAAATCAATGCAAATTATTAATCCAATCACTTTAAGTTAATGTATCATGATACATTGAGTTACATCAAATTAGAAATCACCATCTATACTGAAATCAATGCATCTAATGCGCGTAATCAAATAATATTAGAAAACATCTATATTGAAATCAATGAATCTAATGCAAACAGTCAAATGAGATTAGAAATCAACATCTACATTAAAATGAATGTATCTAGTGCAAGCAATCAAATAAGATTAGAAGTCAACATCTACACTGAAATCAATGCATCTAGTGCAAGTAATCAAATACGATTAGAAATCAACGTCTACACTAAAATCAATGCATCCAGTGTAAGCATTCAAATAGGATTAGAAATCACCATCTACACTGAAATCATTGCATCTAGTGCAACCAATCAAATAGAATTAGAAATCACAATCTACATTGAAATCAATGCATCTACTGTGACCAATCAAATAGAATTGACCAATCAAATAGAATTAGAAATCATGATCTACATTGAAATCAATGTGTATAGTGCAAGCAATCAAATAGAATTAGAAATCAACAACTACATTGAAATCAATGTATTTAGTGCAAGCAATAGAATAGAATTAGAAAACATATACATTGAAATCAATGCATCTAGTGCAAGCAATCAAATATCATTAGAAATCAACATCTACACTGAAATTAATGTATCTAGTGCAAGCAATCAAATAGAATTAGAAATCACCATCTTCCATGAGTTGAATGCATTTAGTGCAAGAAATATTCTTTCCTCTCTCCCCCTCCATCTATATCTATATCTCCCTCCATCACTCCTTTGTCTCTATATCTCACCCCCAAAAATACACTCTCTCTCCATCTCTTCTTTTTCACTCCCCACCTCTCTCTCTCACTCCACTTTTCTCTCTGTATGTCTTTTTTCTTCCCTCCCTCTCCCCCCTTCCAAATCCATCTCTTTGCCCTCAATCTCTACTCCTCTCTCCCCCTCCCTGTCTCCTCCTCTCTCTCTATTCGTCTCTCTCGCTTTTTCTCCTAGCTCTCTCTCTTTCTCTCTCTCTCTCCAGCCCTGTCATTACCTCCCTCCCTCTCTCCTTCTATCTCTCCCCCCTCCATATTTGTGTCTCCCTCTCTCTCTCTCTCTCTTACCTTTCTCTCCCTCTCTCACTCCTCTCCTTCTCTCTCTCTTCATTCCTCCTCTCCCATGTTCTTTAGTTTATCTCCTTCAATGCAAGCAATCAAATAGGATTAGAAATCACCATCTACACTGAAATCAATGCATCTAGTGCAAGAATTCTTCTTCTCTCTCTTCCCCCTCCATCTCTCATTCTTTGTCTCTCTAAATCATCCCCCTCCCCAAACACACATGCTTTCTCCCTCCATATCTATCTCTCTCTCCCTCTCTCTATCTCTCTCTTCTTTCCTCTCTTCACCTTCCATTTATATATCTATCTCTCTCCGTCTCTCTTTTGTCTCTCTATATCACCCCCAAAACATACACACTCTTTCTCCATATTTATCTATCTCTCCCTCTCTCTCTCTTTCTTCCTCTTCTCTCTCTCCCCCCTGCTCTTCTATCTCTCTTCCCTCTTGCTCTCCTATTTTCCTCTCTCCATCTCCCTTATCACTCTCTATCTCTTTCTCCATCTTTCTCTCTCTGTGTCTTTCTTCTTACCTCCCTCTTTCTCTCCTTCCTCTCTCCTTTCTCTCACATCCAATCTCTCTTCCTTTCTCTCTCCTTTTATACAAGTAACAAAAAAAACGCATCTTTTAGAGCATCACTAATTTTGAATGTAAAAGCCCTTTTGAAGGTTTTGTTGGTTGAAAGAAGGGAGTGACGTAGAAAAAACTAAAGAGCTTCTTAGATATAATATACGTATACTCACTTTCACGAATACAAAATTTTGTTTTTATATATCGCGGTCAAAGAAAGTCTCACATCTGATATACACGTATACTCACTTTTATAAATGTTTCACGAATATAAATGTTTTGTTATTCCCTTTGTATAATCACAATTTATTTTTGTTTTTTTTTCAAATTTTGTGAAGTTATGATGTTATTTTTATTGCAAGGTTTTGATTTTTTTAATATTATTTATTTCATACGGGAGTAGAACTTGCATGAACTATTTCTACATAATATTTTTGAAGAATGGTAATGAATCTCAAGTTTTCATTGTTTATTTTGTAGATTGCAGAGAATAATAAAATGTAGATTATTTTGACATTTTAGGTTTTTT
>APFE030993136.1:112783-123780 GCA_000404065.3 Pinus taeda
TGGTATGCAAGATTGGATCACTACCTACAACAACAAGGCTTCAAAAAGGGAGTGGCTGGAAGTAATCTATACATAAAGGCAGATGAAGGTAAGTTACTAGTTGCTCTTGTTTATGTCGATGATCTGATTTTTGCTAGTAATAATGATGAAATAAGCCATGAATTTTCTCAAAGCATGTCAAAAGAGTTTGAGATGTCAATGATAGGAGAGTTGTCCCACTTCCTTAGACTTCAAGTATCTCAAACTAGAGCAGGATTATGTATATCTCAAACCAAATATCTAAAAGACATTCTAAAAAAATATGGAATGGAGGACTGTGCACCCATGAGCACACCTATGACCACAAACTGCAAACTGAGCAAAGATGATGACTCCCCTCTAGTAGATGCAACTCATTACAGGTCAATGATTGGAGCCCTTCTATACTTAACAACTACAAGACCAAACATAATGTGGGCAGTAGGAATGGTGGGAAGATTTCAATCTGCTCCTAAACAATCCCACTTATTAGCTGTCAAAAGAATTCTCAGATACCTTAAAGGAACTTCTGATTTCGGTCTTTGGTACCCAAAGAGCTCAAAACTGACTGTAACTGCATACACCGATGCTGATTGGACTGGAAGAATAGATGATTGGAAAAGTACTAGTGGAAATGCGTTCTTCCTAGGAGACTGTTTAGTATCTTGGCTCAGCAAAAAACAATCATCCATATCATTATCCACAACCGAAGCCGAGTATATTGCTGCAATAGACTATTGTACTCAGATACTATGGATGAAGGAAGCTCGAAAAGATGTCGACATATGTACAAATCAACCAATTACTGTCTATTGTGACAACACAAGTGCTATCAGTCTCAGCAAAAATCCAGTGATGCACTCAAGAACCAAACACATACCAATCAAGTATCATTTCCTCCGTGAGCAAGTAGCTGAACAAAACATTGTCCTGGAATATATCAATACTAAGGAGTAGATAGCTGATATTTTCACAAAACCTCTTCCTCGAGAATCATTCGAACATCTGCATCAAAAGATGGGGGTTATTTATTTATCATCACTCAAGTTCATTCATAAAGGTGTAGCAGGATAGGGGGAGTCCATATGCATTCCTTTGCCATTGATGTCAAAGGGGGAGAGCAGAATAATATTGCCATCAATAACAAAGGGGGAGATTGTTGGACACAGATTGTTATTAATGTCAATATGGCAATAGTCGATGAGCAAAAGGAGCATAACAGAGGATGTAGATAGCCATCATAGCAACAGAGGAACAAGCAAAGCTATAAGGAAGTAGACAAAGCCATCAAAGGAGCAATGGGTGCATTTATATTATCGGGAGCTATCGGGCCACAAAAGACTTATATGCATGAAGATATAGGCGGAGGAGCATATATCATACATATGTGTTTTTACACTATCAGAGGCACAAAAACTTATATATATACATTTATACTATCAGGCCCGTAAAACCCATGTATGCATGCTTTAACACTATCGACGGACAGAAAGCCCATATACATAGGCTTAACACTATTGGAGGCGGATTGCGGATTTGAAACTCTATACATGGGAGTGTTAAGTTGTATTGGGTCCAGCACATGGCATCGCTATGAGGGGTCTACATTAACGTCGAGCCATGACCCTATGTGACTTTCGATTGCCGATAGCAAGTATCGCATCGGCACTTCAGAAGTGGGAGCTACAATATGTCAAGCGGTCCATTGCGATTGTCGATAGTGATATCGCATCGGACCTCCTCCAGGGGCAACTCCCGACTGCGATGCATATCCACATGGACCCGCCACACATTACAAATATGACTTAATCTATGATCACATCCGTCGCATATCGCAAGCCGTTAAGCCTTGCCACATTGGAAGCGCCGACTGCGATAGGTTGTGGACCTGATGGGCATATTAACTATGGTTTAATACCATATCGCATCCGGTCCATCAGAGCAGTGGAGGATCGATCGTCAGCCATCAACGAAGTCATGGGTCCGATATATAAAGGACCCCTGGGAGTCACGAATCGCCAATTGCGATTTATGCACGGACCCGATACAGGAATAGGTGTGATTGTAATATTTCCTGAAGTCCACCTTTTAGTCTTCTGATGAAATCTTCCTCTTACTCTTTGGCTTCACGATGGCTTCTCCACTTTGGCTTCTTGCTCCTCTTGCTTCATGGATACATTATTTATATTCTGTCTATATATATATATATTCAATCCACTTGGGTTCTCCATCTCATCATATCATCATATATCAAACTTTCATCACTATGAGCATTATGATCAATGGGCATCAATGGGAAATCATGTATCAAAAAATTTTCCATCACAAACACTTCCATATTGACATCAATGACAACATAGATTAACAAAGGTATCTCCATGGCACAATCAACTATGGATTGATATATACTGGCAGGAATTTGAGGCTACATGGATATATTGGTGCTGACTAGGCTTGCGGTATGGTGGACCTATTAACGGTGTTGGCCCCGCCAACATTCAAGGGATCTCCGCGATATGAAGTCCCAACTAGAACTCACACCATTTGGAGTAGGAGTCCCAATAGGGGGTGGTAATGTTATGTGTTATGAATAAAATGTCTAAAAAATAATGTAAATGAAAATAATCCTAAATAATGATTAGTTAATTAGTAATTAGCTTGAAGAGTCATGTCTAAATGAGACATGAATCTTGATGAAGAGGCACTTGCGTGGTATATAATCAAGCCTCTCACTCTCATTATATCATTATCCTATTTGTACATTTAATATATAATATTTGTATCCTCATGGATATCTTTATATTCTAAGTCTTCTGGAGTAATTAATCTGAAGAAGGAACTTTATTCGCTTCATTTGGTATGAAAGCAATTTGATAATCTAGCAAGCTCAACCGTTGCACAAGATCCGCATTCTCCGATCTAGGCCTTTGGCCATCAACATTTTGTCAACCTTGTTGCCATATAATTGAAGCATTTCACCACTAGAATTAGAGATTCTCCGTTTCTGTCGGATTCGGCCGCCAGGCCTTTGGCCATTAAGAAAACTATATATCTATATATATATATATATATATATATATATATATATATATATATATATATATATATTCCAAAAAAAAGTGAGGAGAAAAATATTATTAAAAAAAATAAATTATATAAATATATAAAAATAAGTTATCAAAAAAATTATAAAAATATAAAAAAAAATAAAAATACAAAATATATAATAATAATAATAATAAAAAAAACAAAAATTTAAAATTAAAATTAAAAACAGACTTCTGGGTTGCCATCGAGACGCCCCTGGCTGGCAAAGTCATAGCACCAACGACCCACAACTTCGCCATCCACACTGCTATCTGTCGGACTATCTGCCTCTGCCACTGACCAACCATCATCATTGTTGCACATTGTCGTCCCTCAGACTCCACATCGTATGTGCTTGATAGTTACCAGCGGTCACTGAAGTCGTGGGAGGGTGAACGGAGCACAACCACCTAGCCACTTGACGACCGCCCAAATGAACATAATCGTTGCCACCATCGCTGACAAATACAAAGGTTGTAGCTCTATCGCTGCCCTCCATTTCCTTGTTCACATTCCCTCCCCGCATCACTGTTCTCCACTGTCCACTCCTTCCTTTGTGTGTTCCCATCCGTCTATGCCCATACTCCACTATCCCATTTTGTTATCCACGTTACAACCTAACATTATGTTTATTGTCAACCCTTGCAACATATTCAGGTCGGTCAATCGTTTTGTCCCCTAGTCCACCATAGTCGTTGGTTGGTCAATAGTTATGTTCCCTTGGTTCACCATCTAACTATTAGTCAAATTTTATTAACATTTTATTATAACATATAAATATAATAAAATAAATACATAATAATATAATAAACAAAAAATTATGAAAAGCAAGGTATAATATATATATATATAATAAAAAAAATGAAAATCAAAATATATATAAAAAAAAATCAAAACCCCCAAAATATATACTATATATAATATAATTTTTTTTATTGAAAAGGAGAAAAAAAGGAATAACAATAAAAATTAATTAAAAAAAGAGAGATAAAATAAGTGAAGAAAAAACAAAAAGATGTTGTTCACCAAAATCAATGGTTTCTTTTCAATATGTCCCTTTTGTTCAGATGGATATCCTAATTGTCATGAATCATTTAGAAATAAAAAATGTTGTCTGCACAAATGTTACAAAACCTTTACCTTAGTTGAATTTCTAAGTGATGCACAAAAACAATCAATTGCAAGAGATATAGGACAATTAATGGCAATATATAAGAGACAACATGCTGATTTTAATAAGGAAATGAAGAAAACAAAATCCACATTGCAAGTTGAAAGCCCATGATCATTCCTACAAAACGATGTAATCTAGTGTACCAAAAAATTGCAGCTAAAAGATTAAGAGAGACAAAATAGCCAAACTTCGACAAAACAAGGAAGTGTTACAACAAGAACATAAAAAACTTGTGGATATGCATTACAAGGAAGTAATGGAAAAGGATGAAGAAATATCTCATCGCAAGGACCACGTCGAAAAATTACTTGCACAAGTGAAGAAGACTAAGGTCACAAAGAAAGAACTCAAGAAGCACTTATCAGAACAAGAAGATTAAACTTTACGTTTAAAGAACCTCAATGATTTTTTTTAGAGAAATCAAAGGTCTAAAAGATGAAAAACTTAAAAGTCAAAACATTGAAAATAAGGTTGATGAATCAGAAATCAAAGAACTTATATGTCCGAGAAACCATAATCAAAGTCTGCTCACTCAAATTAATAAACTTAAGGATGATAAGTAAGCATTAAAAGACAAGTTAGAACAATTTACTCAAGAAGAAGTATCGAAATCTTCAGTCGTAGCAGTCCGAGTTGAATATAACAAAACAAATACCGAACCAGCGAATATCATAACTCAAGAAGAATGCAAACTAGTTGAAGAAAAGATGTAGTTAGATGTTGCAGTTCATATGATAAACACCCCAAGTGAAGGTTTTGTAACCAACTCAACAACATCATCACTTGAAGTAAATAAAAAAAATTCCACACATTTAATAAGGGAAAGTCAAACAAAAAAAGTTCCATATTGACATCCGAATCATAAGAGTGGATAACTCAACCAAGCTATGTATCGGGACCATTCAGAACATAAATACCAAACTGATGTTCCAAAAAATAATGATGTAACCTCAATCCAGTCCTATGATGACGAGTCGTTACAAAATTCCATTGATCATAATATTCCACAGAAGATTAATATATGATGGTCTGATCCCTTCTCAGTACGATAATTTTTTTTGTCACTTAGAAGATCATATCAACTTGTATCAACGAAGATGATTGTTCTGAGACGAGAAGACATTCGAAACCAAAAAAAAGATCAAGCCTTTTTCATCGACAAGCTTTAAGGACAAAGATTTTTGAGGAGGAAGGCAATGTTATGAATAAAATGTATAGAAAATAATGTAAATGATAATAATCATAAATACTAATTAGTTAATTAGTGATTAGGTTGAAGAGTCATGTCTAAATGAGACATGACTCTCCACGAAGAGACATCTGCTTGGTATACAAGCAAACTTTTCACTCTCATTGTATCATCATCTTATTCATACATTTAATATATAATATTTGTATCCTCATGGGTATCTTTATATTCCAAGTCTTCTGGAGTAATTAATCTAAAGAAGGAATTTTGTTCGCTTCATTATGACTTGATCGCGGAAACGTGCAAAGGAAAGTATGATAACTTTGGGTAAGAGAAAGTGTGTGACCCCATGGAGAGTCAAGTGTAATGCATGAAGGTTCCAACAAATGAAGGGAAAAGGAAGTGCACTCCTTGGAAGAATGTATTAATACATAGCTTTAAAGGAACACACGAATGAAATGATATCACAAGATAAGATGCAGAATATTCCACAAGTTAAAGTGGTGAGTTAATCCAACAATGCACATTCAATAGGATTTGTACAAATGCAAACAAAATAGTTCATAAGCATATGTGTAAGTTAAATAGCATACATTTCCAATACAACAAAAATAGTCCCACTATATTAGCAACATATGCATGAAAGCATGTTGCCTTTGATTTAATTATTATAACTGAAAGTTCCATCCATACATACACCATTGACGAGCACTGGCCCCAATATTGGCACATTACAGTCAAGAACGCCTGCTCCTCTAAAGAAGTACATTCGCTCTACGCTATGGAGAAGCCAAGGCTATTCACAATACTCCCAAGATCTTTCTAAGCCTAAGCCTAGCCAAAAGCTTGTCTCCCAAAATCCCTTTACATGAGATATGAGGCTATATTTATAAAAATAGGGGGTGACTCTTCAACTCCCCTTTGTGACCTTAGGACTACCCTCATCACTCTTCAACTTCTTCACAAAATAACACAATACATTACATGATGACCTTTCATACTCTAATATTGACACTTGGAATCTCACTTATAACATAATTACAAATAATATTACATTTTCCACTCATACCCATATGATACAAAATAGGGTAGAGACAGCTTGACAACCTAACAAGACACAACACTATGATGTTGGAGTTTGGGAGAAGTCTAGCTCAACAACCTCCACTTGTTGCTTCTCAATCACATATTGGTGTCAAGCTTGGTACCGTGTGATGGTGTCCCCAAACTGCTTAATGGTGTCTTGTTGGAAGCAGACTCTAGCCTCCATGACATCTGGGTATGAACATATGAGCAATATTCTTTTGACTTTGACAGGACCACTGATGAAGTTTTGCATGTTTTGTTTGTTTATCTATAAATCCTCCTTGGTGGCAACCTGCCTCAGCATATCCTAGTACTCTTCAATTTCATGCCTGACTTGTTGTTTGTGTTTAACTTCAGTTAGTGAGTTGACTAATGGGACTTTGTGGGTTCTCATGATGAAATCCAAACTGTTGTACAACCGTACATATGGGGCCTAAATGTTTCCAATGAACAATGTGAGATGCTTGTTGTTTTGCATCAACATTCAAACTCTTTCCTTCCCCAACTTTGCTAGCAGATTCATCTTCTTTATCAAAGTAAACAATGCCCTTTTGTATCACATTGTCCATTCTTGCATGAGGGTGATGGCAGTTTTCACATTCCTCAGAGTCTTGACAAATTCCTTGCTCTGTTGTTGCATGCTATGCAAGTGGACAACTATCATATGTATGGTCATGAGCTCCTCATAGAGGTCCCACATGGTCTCTTCAAGGGTTGATACCTCACCAAATATCATTGCTCTCGTTTTCCCCAAGTAGATGTGTGTTGGAGCTGTATTCTGCGCTGCTCAGTGGAGCTTTTCTATCCCTTGTTGAGAAACCTATATATTTTGTATCAATTTCTTACTCTCGGTTCTCAAATATTGAGTGTTTGATCTTATTGTACTCGCGAAGGCCAAGTTGGCTTCGACAGTGGTATTTGGATTCCTACTAGTGTCCAACACTATCACCCTTTCTCTACTGAATGTAGGTGATGCATGATCATTGCTCGGGGCAAACTCTGTGGTTGGAGGTGGTAGAGGTTGAACAATAATGTGCGGGGCATTCAACATCAGACCAATATCTTCATCCTACCATTCTGGTCCCAACTCCATGTCCGCAACTTTAATCAAATCTTTGATTGGCTGAGCAAGATCCTCGCCCTGCATATGTTCGCTCTTTCCCTCTACTGTTGGCTAATTTTGTTCTTGAATTGGTGTTGTTTCTTCTGTCATTGTGCCTTGCCTTTCTTCTTCTTCCTTCTTCTACTTCATTTCCTGTTCTTTCCTCCTCATCTCCCATTCTTCCTTCGGTTCTTGTTTTGCTTGCTTTGATCTCAGTTTTTCTACTTGCAAGTTCTTCTTTCTCTCTTCCTTCGTTCTTATCTATGTATCCTCTGCTTCATTTTGCTTCTACTACCAAAGCTATCTGGATGAAGATTGAATTCAATTTCACTTTGCAGCTTTGTTCTCCCTCTGATTCTGTCAACATCTTTCTCTTTCCCTGATATTGTATTAGATTGTTTCCTTCTGCTACTGTTGCTGGACTTGTTTCCATGTTAGTGTTAACTCCTTTTCTATGAACATTTGAGTGTTATGAATATAATTCATAACAAAATAAAATAAATATAAATAATGTAAATGATAAATAATCAAATAATGATTATGTTAAATAGTCATCAAGTTGAGTGTCATGAAGGGACTCCCGACCTAGTATATATGCGGGTCCTCATTGTAACATTCTACTTCACTTATACATCTTTATATATAATAAATTATTATTGCAAAATACCTCTTGTGTATTTTAACATTCAAGCGAACAAGCTATCAATTTTGATGCTTCAGTGGTATCAGAGCCGTGGCGCACAATATAATCATGTGAGTCTTTGAACATTGTTCACTGCACAATGTGCCATTACGTTCACATCGTGAATGCGTTGAGCAATTTAGTAAAATTCAAAAAACATTTCAGTGTTTAGAAATATCATATGAAGTTTTCAAAGCATGTCTAAAGGAAATCGATAATAAGGAAGATGATAGTGGCAGTGAAGAAACAAAACAAGGGGAAGCAGGAGATGAAGATTATGTAGATCATGATGATGATATAGATGAAGATGATGTGAATGAGGACTATCTTGAGAAACAAGAAGATGAACAATATCATAAAAAGGAGGAAGATGTTGAAGAAGACATTGATGATGATGAAGAGGAAAATGTTGCAGAAGAACCTAAAAAAGAAAGTGATCATGGAAATGGGGATGAAGGATTAACTCTGAAGGACATTCACATGAAAAATTTCAACATTTCTGTTGAAGATCGAGATCTCATTAAGGATGGTTCAATTACTTTGTCGTATGGCAGACACTATAGTCTGATTAGAAGGAATGTTACAAGGAAAATAACACCACTACGACATATGGCCTTTGTTATGAAACTAGCTCACAAAAAGATAGAAAAGATAGATCAACGCCTTAGAATTCAGCCTCTTTAAGGGGGCAACCTCCGTTACATTATATAAATGAACAATTCTTGGATGATTCAAATGACAAAACCTCCTTTCTATATATAGGAGTCTAAGGAGTTACGATATAATTCAGCCGACCTAACAATAATAATATAAAGCCACAAAAATAACAATAAAGGGATTCTATGGGGCATAGTAATAACAATATGGGGGCAATAGGGGCACAACAATATTAATAAGGGGTACAACCACAATAGTAATGGGGTAATCACTAGTATTATAGGGACCCAACATATAACCTTAACTCAATGCACTTATATAAATCTGTGATATGTTCTTGATTAAGCCAATATTTATATACATATATGTAAATGGCATAGGGTGAATGCATGGAGATGGGTTACACTTTTGGGCCAAATGAGGTGATGAAATTTCAAATTTTACCCTTTTATCGAATTGAAACCCTCAAAATTCAAATTAGAATTGTGAATTTTGATTTGGAGTAAATTGGAAATCTGTGGAGAATTATATTGTTGTCCTAATGACATTTTTTGCAATTTTGTTTAGTGTCATATAATATGTCAATTTTCTGTTAAATGAAATGCTTGTCCTTGCAAATTTTCGCACACCTTAAGATGTATGTATGTGTTCATGTAACATAACTTAGTCTAAAATGTGTAATTTTTGAAAGATATATATATGAGCATGATCTACATGGAGAGAATTGAGTTTTTCATATTAATTTTTTTCAATGCAAAATATATATTTTTTATTTTTATTTTTTCAAATTGGGAAAATTATATTTTCAAGACAATTGGTCACATAACAGATTTTTTCTACTATTTAAATAAAATAAATACTAAGAGACGGCTCGAAAGGTTGGTATTAAAGATATTTTCATTTTTTATTTTTTATTTTCATATTTTATGTTATTGTTTTTTTATTCAACCCCTTTGAAACTATCCAAAAACTTTTCAAGAATTATGTTTAAAAGAAATTAGATAAAAATTATCATATGAATTCAAAAATGTCAAACTCATATGCTATTAGATAGAGAATTCCTTCCCTAATCCAACATGGTCAACTCCACCACTTAAGGAAAAAAAATCCCTGGAATCTGCTACGGTACAAAATGGTGTTACAAAGAAATCTATTGAAGTTGAACTAAAACTTTGTTTTTTAGGCTCTCAGCAGCTCGATTGAGCACTTAAAATGCTTGATCGAGTGTTTGAAATAAAATTTCAAATAGATCTATCTAGGGTATAACAAACCCCCGATCAAGTTCTTAAATAGAGGTTCGATCAAGCTATCATAATTATCTAAAAAAAATGAA
Source organism: Pinus taeda (assembly GCA_000404065.3). Lineage (NCBI taxonomy): Eukaryota > Viridiplantae > Streptophyta > Pinopsida > Pinales > Pinaceae > Pinus > Pinus taeda. Next base: position 123,112 of record APFE030993136.1, read on the forward strand.
GCCTCTTAGTACTTGTCTTTAAGCGAATTATACAATTTGTTTATTTCACAAAAATATTTTTTTATAAATATTCAAATATATTCCAAACTCTAATTTTCCTTAATTATAAATCAAATTTTATTTAGTTTACCTAGAAAATTAATTATGAATAATATAGATACTTTCTATAAAAGATTTAAATTTTCTTTCAATTTGAAATTCTTAAAAGTGATAATTTGTTTATTGTTTTGATTTTAAATATAACATATTTTTATACTCATCCATTTTATAATTTTTTTAATGTAGAAAATTTCAATAAAAATAAATCAAATTATAATTAGAGAAGAAAAAACAACAAACTAAACTAAACTATTTCTCACTAACATTTATGAAATTGGCACCATCGAGTCAACTTGAAATATGTTCATAGTATAATACAAAAGTAAATATTTTTTCAAATCATTACTTTAAATTTCTGTAAAATTTATAATATATTTTTTTGTAAGCTTGGTAGGACTACATCTTCATCATGTCCAATATATCACCCCAATTGGGGCAGGGAATTGAATCGATGACTTCACATCAAGACTGCCTTAATAGAGCACCCGATCACTGTCTATCAAAGACCCTGTGGACTATAATATTGTTATGTTAAAAATAATTTCTTACAAACATTTAAATCTAGATTAC
>APFE030993140.1:0-21551 GCA_000404065.3 Pinus taeda
AACCCCCCGGTTCACTACGTAGGTTAGTCGTGGAAAGAATATAACACAACCCAACAAAGGAGCCTTGTCTGGAGGCTGTGGATGTGGCCACAATATTCCTCTTTATCTGAGGGTGAATCATAAGGAAGACAAATTTCTTGTTTTGGGAAATCATATTACTACATTTTTTAGCAAAGATGAAAGAAAATGTGATAGGTGGCGCTACCTCTGGTATCCTGTACAATTTCTTACCCAAAGTAATAATAACATAATGGGGTTTGAATTCATATACAACATGAGGCTTCCATAGGTATGATTGACCTAATAAAACATTTACTTCCAGAGGGGAAACTTTGCACAATACCTCATCTGCAAATATCTTGGTGCTATAAGGGGGGCGACACAACTCGCTGACACAAAGATCTCTCCCTTGGTGGAGCCACCCAATCATGTATTGTTGTGGGTGTGGAATTTTTGGCAGCTTCAATCTCTTAACGACCTTGATTGCGATCAAACTTTTTTGGCTCCCATTGTTAACAATGAACTGAATTGGAGAACCCTTTACCCAAATCTACGAGTGGAAGAGGCACTCCCCTCCTCTAGATCCTCAGGTTCCACCTTTTGGAGCTTTTGGGAGCTACTATCGTAGTGGGTTCTACGTCAATGATATGCTTTCTGTTGTCGGTTCGCTTGTTGGGTTCCAACATAGAATCAGAGCATGCATCTATCTATGATACTTTTATTTTGGTCACCAACGCCCATTTTGTGCGACATTAGTTCATGTTGTGAATGGAAGTTTTATGGAAATCACACCACTTGTTGGTTTCCTTCTTAACCTTCTTGTTATTCTTGGCTTGCATATTTGAGTAGTTGTCCTGGGGGGTCACTATTTGGTTTTTCCCTTTGCTCTATGGCTTGGGGGTGCCTTTTCCCTACTTTGGGTTCATAGATCCAAAGTATCACTTATTTTGCTTGAATTTTTTGTCAATCTTGGAAGCATATCGGTATGCTACTCCAAGAGGATATGTAAAGGAACTCCATTATCTCTTGAATGTATTTGTGAAAAAACCCACAGTACTTGAGCACTAGACGTTTCTCATAATATTTGATACGCAGCTTTGTGTATAGGGTATGGAAAATATTCATCAACTCTTGCACATCTTGATCCCTTTGCTCCCTCCACATAGTCCATTTTATGTACTTGTATTCATAGCTCCCAACGCAATAATATTGTTCCTTGACAACATCTCGGAAAACGTTTCAAGAGAATATGACTAAAAATAGAGAGGGTTGCTCGACCCATCTCTCACAGTAAGTTTCCCACCAGTCCTTGACATGGGGGGAACTTTAAGCAATGCAAAAGTAATCTTCTCCTTGTTGGAAAATTATGGACTAAAAAATAACCTTCTAGCAAATTTATCAATTTATCTAAACATATTCATCTACTTGACATTTTAATATAGGGATATCGAAGTTAACTTCTACCTTGAAGGGGGGAGCACCTTCGAAGTGACTACTTGATGAAGATGTGTCACCTGTTGGCATCTGACGAAGGATCTGGAAAAAATTGTCCATCATTTCATTCCTTTGTTTCTCAAGGGATTCTTCAAGCAACAATTTGATAGGATCTTCTACTTTTGTGTCTTTCTTTTCTTCCGCCATGGGATGTTGTTGGTGTTAGTGGGGCAAGTCTTGCATGGGCTCAACTAGTTCAAGTCCAAATTCCTTATACTCTGACCTCATTGAGGACATGCAGAAAAAAAATAGAGAAAGAGAAAAATGCTCTGATACCACTAATCCAAAATTTTGTAGGAACGAAATAAAATACAAATATAATTATAAACATAATGGCGCAACAAGAAGAAATCTTCATTTCATTAATATCAAAGAACTGAAAGATGATTACATACATAATGGAAATAAACTAGCTTAGGTGATGGTATCTTATTTTTGAGAAGAGATATGGCAACTACATGCCTCTTCTAAACTATGTTACAATGAGGCTCAAGTGCCTTTTTATTATTTAACAACAAAGGGAAACCTTAAACAACCAAAACCCTAACCCTATTAGATGGAACACCAAGAGTTTGTGGGCCTCGTTGGGGTTAGGTTGACAACCAACTTCTTGGGGTCATAACTTGGTCATATGATCTCTGCTTGGTGCATAAGATAACTTGTTGGAAGGGTCTCTCCGAGTACTAAAATACTTTCAACTAGCTATGAGCTCGTTATAGACCTAAAAAAACATCATTTAGGGGGTCAAAACAACTCCAGAAGTTCAGGACTTGAAAAACTGCTAAAAAAATGTAAATTATGGTATAATGAAGGAAAATAAAGAAACCAACTAGAGGTATAGGTGGAATAGGTGGGTGGACACAAATATCCACCTTGATCAAAGAAGCAAGAAATCAAAAAATTGTGGAAGGAAAAACTAAAAACAATCGAAGCATAAAATTCAAAAGAGATATAAACCATATTTACATAATGATCACGAAATAGATATATCATCCTTTTTTTATAGAGGGAGGGAAATCTTCCCTCATTTCTTCTCCCACTTGAAGAATGAATATCATCATAGAAACATGATTTACAATTTATCTTTCTGACAAGCATGATGTTTGGAACTTTTATGAAGTATTAAATAGGAAAGGTAACTCGAGAAGGGGATGATCACGTTGATCTTCTATGACTATTGTTTTGGGTGGGCGGGCAATAGGGTATCTTTCTTTCCTATCGGTGCCTTTGGTCGAGATAACATTTTCTAGAATTATGAGGATAATTATATGACCAATAAATTACATCTCTAAATTCACATAATAAATGAAAAAACATTTTATTTTTATCATCAGAACATTGGAATGTGACTTGCAGTATTTTTGGGTCAGCTAGGTTTCCAATGTCCACCAATATAGTCAAAAATATTTGTATTATATTCTCCTTAGGTATGTCTTTGTTATTAGACACATTGCTAGGAAAAACAAAACACATTTTTAAGAGGATAAAATCCCTTTGGGTACTTATTTTCTTTGAGACAAATAAATTCCTTCTTATCAAAGCACTGTCCCTGGATGAATGAGAAAATTCTCTCATCATATGAGAATACCTACCAATCATCTTCTTTTTTTGGAAAATGAGGCAAAAATAGTGACTCTAGAATGCAATCAATCCTCTCAGGTATAAGTTTCCTTTGGGCAGTAGTGACATACATAGGCAAGTGATCTGACAAGACATTTAATTCCATGTGAATATGAGTAATATTAATCAAAGTAATTCTAAATTTTTTTCCAAGAAGCTTGAGTGTATATGTTGATTAATTTGTTAGGAGAATAAACCATTTCAATTAAGGTAACAATAAGGTGGGAATCATAAAAATTAGTCAAATTCTTGCAACGTAGATTAAGGGCTTGCTCGATGCCTCAAAGAAAAGCTTCAAACTCAAAGATGTTATTTGTACATTTGAACTTAGGCTTGAAAGAAAACTAGTGTATCTTACGAAGAGCGGAATATAGCATGACACCATCATCATTTACTTCATTATAGGATGCACCATTGAAGTTCATAATCCAAACATGACATTCTTGTCTAACGGACGAAGAAGGATGAGGTTCTTGTTCAATAAAAAGAGAGTAAATGCCCAAATCTTCTTTCATGTAATTAACATTGTGATGTGGAAAATTCTCAATATATGGTGAAATTGTTATGCACTTGACTTGCGAGAATAGAATAATGCCATAAATATGAAACAATATTGCGAAAAACATAAAAATATCACATGAATTGAGACAAGCTGCAAAGATATTATATTATTCAAAAGCAAAATACAATGTTCACTTCACTCTACGAGGGGGAAACCTTCAATAGAGCATAGCTTAATTACAATAACACTCAATTCTTCTTTCCTTGATATCTAAGATTATTTATAGATTTATGACATCTAAAACCCTAACTACTAGTGGTCCCTTGTATAACACAAGTTAACCACTTTATTTATTAACTATAGCCTATTTATAACTAATTGTGGTCCCTTTTCTATAATGCAAGTCAACCACTTACAATTAGTATTAATGCAGATGATTGCTTATAGGATTTATTGACTCAACTAACTAACTGTGACTTTGATCTGGCCCCTTGGGATTATTACATAAATAAAGGAGTTAGGGTTGGATACTAACATGCCCTCCCCCATCAAAAGTAGCCTTTTCCTCAAGGCTAAAGATATGGAAATTGCTAAATAATAGTGGTTGGTTCCCATGTCGCATCTTCTAGAGAGGCTCTTGTCCACTTGATGAGGACTTCCTTGATCGTGAAACTAAAAAGATGTCTTTCATGAGTATAGAGGACATATTTAGGTCAGAGCCAAAGTGAACCTTCCTCATCTAATTCTAGTAGACTTGTTTGAACCCTGCAATTGTTCCCCACAACTTGCTTGAGGCAAGGTACGTGGAAGACTGAGTGGATTTTTGAAGTAGTCAGTGGGACCAGTTTGTAAGCGAATTCTCCTATACATTGAAGTGCCTAATAAGGCCCATATAATTTTTGGGCTTGCTTCTGGCAGCCCTTTCCTTTGAGAGATGTTTTCTTATAAGGTTGGAGTCATGGGAACACCTGGTCACCTACTTGAAATGACCCCTCTGAACGATGTTGGTTAGTTTGTTGCTTCATTTGATTTTAAGCTTGATGGAGATTATCCTTGAGATGAGTGATCACTGTGGCATGGTTCTATAGGATCTAATCAAATGCTAATACTTTGGATGATCATGGGATATAAGAAGTTGTTGAAGGTGTTAGTTGGCCATAGACTACCTCATATGGCATCATCTTGCTAGCTTCATGATATTTAGTATTATACCATCATTCAGCTAAGGAAACCACCGTACCCATTGATGCTTCTTTTCTGAAGCGAAGCATCTCAGATAGGTCTCCAAACATTTGTTGATTTCTTCTATTTGACCATCTGTTTAGGTATGATAAGTTGTACTCAATTGGAGTTATGTGCCCTAAAGCTTGAAATGTTGCTACCAAAAATTTATGGTGAAAGTGGGATATCGATAAGACACAATAGAAGTCAACATGCAATGTAGTTTCAATATTTGGTCCAAGACAACCTAAACCACCAATGTTGGGGTAAATGGGAGCAGTAGAGCGCAAAAATTAGCATATTTGGAAAGTTTGTCAACAACCACCAAGATGACTGATTTGTTGCGTAACATTGAGAGACCTGTAATGCAATCCATGGAAACATCTATCCAGATAGAAGTAAGTTGTGGAAAGGGTTTCAAGGTTCTTGATAGCATGATTGTTTCCCCTTTTTTGTGCTGGCATACTTCGCATTCAACTAGAAAAGTAAGAATGTCATGATTCATGTCAGTCCAAAAGAAAGAACATTGTGCTTGTGCATAAGTCTTCTAAAAGTCGGAATGTCTAGCAACTGGAGAGGAGTGAAACTCTTCCAAGAGTCAAGGTTTGAAGGTGGAGGTCAGGGATAGCACTACCTGATCCTTACAGTGAAGAAATTCATCCTTCAAAGAGAAATCCTTTGAGGAATTAGGCTTTCCTCATAATATGTTAATGATCTAGGCAAAGAGCGGTGGGAGAACCATTCATGATAGGTTTCTTCAATCCAATATGGTAGGGGTAGATAGAGGGATAATAGGGTGACCTCTTCCTAAAATTGGCATGATAAGGCATCAACCACTACATTGTCACACCCATTCTTGTATATTATCTCATAATCATACCCCAACATTTTTTTAATCCATTTAGTTTGTTTTGGTGATAATAGACACTGCTCTAGGAAGGATTTTAGGCTATGATAGTCAATGCGGATTTAGAAATGATTCCCCAATAAGTATGGTCACCAAGTGTCTACTTCATGTAAGATGGTCATGATTTCTTTCTCATATGTAGATTAACCTAGATTTTTTCCTCTGAGTTGTTGACTAGTGAAAGAAAATGGTCTACCTTCTTGCATTAATATTATGCCAATGCTCATACCTAAAGCATCACATTCAATAAAAAAAAGGTTTTGTGAAGTTTGGTAAGACCGATACTAGGGTGGAGCACATGGCCTCTTTGAGAACCAAGAAGGCTTGTTGAGCTATGTTAGTCTAGAGAAATAAATTTTTCTTGAGAATATTAGTGACACGTCACGAAATGCATCCATAATTGCTGAAAAATTTATGATAGTAGCTCGTGAGACCTAAGAGTCCCCTCAAATTATTCAAATTTTTTACTTGGGGTCAATCTTTCATTGCTTGAATCTTTTTCAGGTCAACCCTCACTCCTTCACAGCCCATAATGTCTCCCAAATTCTCTACGTATTCCATCCCAAATGAATACTTGGATAATTTGACAAAGATCTTGGAGAAGGTACAATACTTGGTCAACATGTTGAAGGTGTTTATCCCATGTTATGTTGTAGATGATAATGCCATAAAAAAAGACTAGGACGAATTTTCTGAGAAATGGTTTTAGGAGGTGGTTCATGAGGCTTTGAAAAGTGGATGGGGAATTACAGAGGAAAAATGGCATGACCAGGAACATAGTGGACTTCATGATTTCAGAAGGTTGTCTTGGGAATGTCAACTTCCTTCACCTATATTTGGTGATCATAACTTGAGCAGAGGTCTAGCCTGGTAAAAAAATTAGCACCATGCATTTCATCAAGAAAATAATCAACTACTGGAATAGGAATTTTGTCCTTGATAGTGAGCTTGTTAAGGGACCTAAATTTAGGACACATGGACCATTCATCATCGTTCTTTAAAACCATGACTACTGGAGATGAATAAGGGTTAATGTCGAGAAACAAAACATTGGCTTTGAGGAGTTCCTTGATGAGTTTTTCAATTTCAATCCTTTGTGCAAAAGGATATATATAGGGGGATACAATTTGTGGTTGGGTGCCTAGGAGAAAAGGGATGCTATGATCATGTTCACCCTTAGAGGGTGATAGCTCCTTAGGTTTGTCAAATACCTGGTGGTGGCAATCCAACACTTGTTGGATATCGAGATGAATGTTACGAGGAGTGGATTCAATGCCATGGATGAAATTAAATTGTGTTACTATCCCATGATGCCCCTTTTTTAAAATTTTCTCCATTTGATGTGAGATGATGATAGTAGGAGAACCTTCTTGGAGTCCTCGTAGTGTCTGAATGTGGTTTTTCTACTTAAATCTCATATATAACTCCTAGAAGTCCATTCTAATAGGTCCTAGTGTGTGGATCCATTTAGTACCTAGGACAATGTCACAACCGCCCATTTAAATAGTAAAAATATGGGTTTTGAGGTGATAATCCCTATTTGGAGTTTAATATTTTCACAATGTCCTTCACATTTCATAGCCCCCCCATCAACAATAAGCACTTGGAAATTAGATATCTCCCTGAGAAAACAATGAATGGATTTTTCTACTCTCTTATCGACAAAGTTATGTGTGATACCACTATTAATCAACACCACGATTAATCGATGTTTAAGAAAACCTCAGATTTTGAGAGTCTGTGGAGACGAAATATCAGCCAGGGCATAGAGTTAGATAACCAACTCATCTGGAATAGTTGCAGTATCATTATCTGGGGTTGTTAGGGGTTCACCCTCTCCGTCCTTAGGTATATCAGTGGATCGAGCTTTGTTGGTGGGGTTTTTTTTAGTAGTGTCGATTTGAAAGAATTTTGGTTCCTTGCATTTATGTCTCGAGGAGTATTTGTCATCATAGTAGTAGCAGATTCCTTGTTTTCTTCTTTCGACTATTTTTGTCGGTGACACCTTTTGAACCTTAAGTGTTTGGGTGGGGCCTATAGTTGGGGAGGGATGTGCACTTGCGATGAAATTTGGATGATTGGAGTGAGAATTTAAAGTGACCTCTACCTCTAAGGCCTTGCTACATGAACCTAACCAAGTAGTTGGGTGATTCATTTGTACATGGGCTTGGATGGATTCCTTTAGGACACTGATGAAAAATTCCAATCACAAAGCATCTCTGGGTCCTTTAGTCTAGATGGCCAATTTTTCAAAGGCTGCAATGAAATCTCGTACTATACCTATTTGCATGAGCTTAGTGATATGACCAAAAGAGTGAGATTCTCAATCAAAGTGGTCACAAATGGATTTTGAGAATAGTGTCTAAGTTGGCCTCTCTGGATACCATTTTTTATGGCATTGTCACCACTACCATTTCTCTTGGTCTAGGAAAAGACCTCCCAAATGTATTTTAGTTTCATTATCCAAGATATTATTAAGGTGGAAATATAGTTCCATTTGTGCCACCCATATTGTCAAGTTAGATCCATCAAATTCGTACATGTCCAGCTTGGGTGTCCAGTGGCTTGAATATTGGTGGCCTCCATGGAAATGAATGTGATGGTTGGATTCTCCTTCTACGTGTTCATCAACACTATGTTATTCCCTTATGGGTTCATGAGGCATCCTCAACGATTCCAATAGTTGTGTGAATTTTTCATTAAAGGATGCTTGGAAGTCATTGAATTTTTTCTTGAGGGTGTCAACTTTGTCCGCAACCTTCTCTGCAGCCATAACTTGAGACCTATTACTGTGCATACACTAGCCCTGGTCAAACTTTGACCTTAATTAAGAGTAGTATGGTTGGAAAGTGGGCAAGCTAAGTAGTCTAGTGATGTGGGTCACTTCAAGTTGTGTCGGGAAAAAATTGGGACCAGATGAAAATTTCGGGCTTACAGGTGAATGGTACCACTGCTATCAACTTGTCATACTGAATCTTATGGGATAGGTCACTTGCAAGCGTCTTGTGATGACCCCAAGTTTTAATTTTTTTACTCCAAAAAGATTTTTACTCCCAGCTGATCAATAGCATAGTGGACGAAATCCAAAATGCTTGATAGTTCCAAATATCCTGCAAAAATTAGGGCTGGAATGTAGTAGTAGAAACCCCAAAGTTTTCATACTACAAAATTTTCAATGAAAATTATAATCTAGATTGTAGTGGCCAAAACCCTCCCTGCACAAGAGTATGATTTGCAGTGTGAAAACCATGACTGTTGAATTTCATCTAAACAGCAACAACAAAACCCTAATTTCTAGATTTGATCTGTACAACTACGGGCGAACCCCAATTGTTGGATCTTATTTGAAAGAAAAGGTAGGGCGTGATCTTTAAATAGTTTAGGGGAATATGGTCACAAAGCAGTGTCAGGTGCTAAAAATTATGATATACACACAAGTCCAATAGTGGTGTTCAACCCAATATTTCATAGCGTTAACTAAGGAGCATTGACCACACCCTTAGTCACACTACATAACTACCCTATTGTACATGTAAGTAATCTCCCCAAGTGTTGTTCTCAGTGTAATGTAGTAGAAAGGGGGGCTTTCAATATACCCAAGGGTATATGGAAGTGTAATATGTGCATGGTTTTTCCTAATGCGCTACTACTTGAATGGATACCCTTAGGGGCTACAAGGGAGTCTAACAAGCATGACCACCTCTTATAGTTCCTGCATGCATGCCTCCCCAAATCCACAGATTTATGTGCTCAAAGACAAATCTTGTGGTTTAAAGACATTAGAACACATTTCTAACATAAAAAATATTATGCCAAAATTGGAGGTATAGTTGGCCTTGAAAGTGCTCTGATACCACTTGTTATGCACTTGACCTACAAGAATAACAAAATTACAGACATAAGAAACGATATTTTCAGAAACATAGAAATATCACATGAATTAAGACAAGCTACACATATATTTTAGTATTCAGAAGCATAATATAATGTTCACTTGCCTCTTCAAGAGGAAACCTCGAACAGAGAAAAGCTCAATTAAAATAACCCTTGATACTTCTTCCCTTTCTATCTAAGACTATTTATAGCTTTATAACATCTAGAACCCTAACTACTGGTTGTTCCATGCATAACACAGGTTAACCACTTTATTTAATAACTATCCCCCATTCATAACTAGTTTTGGTCCCTTTTCTATAATTTGGGTCAACCAATTACAATTATTATTAATGAGGATAATCACTTACAGGATTTATTGACTCAACTAACTAACTATGACTCTAACAAGACTCCTTGGGATTATTACATAGATTAGAATTCTTCCTTCTTATAATGCATTGATGTTCTTTCCATCTTTAGGAAGTGTCATATGCATGTCATCTAATGACATGCACCCACTTGTCCTCATTTTCTAGTGTCTACCAAGAATGATTGAGGAGTTTCTCACTATCATATCCATCACTTGGATATTACATGTTGTCCATATTTAAGGATGAACACATAAAACTAGTTAGACATATTTAATCTAATGGCTTTTTGTTTGCTAAGAATTATTATAAACGATCATTTTCTTGGACCTCTCTTTGGCACATTGTAAGCATGATTCATCCGTAATAATATTAGTCCTGACATTGTGTCCCAACCCACCATCAAACAAAAAACAATGAGTTATTCTATTGCATGCATTTCTAGAGACATAAAAATGTGTTTTTTTGATAAAATTTCTAAAATTATCTACAACAAATACTTTGTGTTCAAGAGGATCCTCTTCAAGATGGTTCTTGAGAAAATTAATAGGATAAGGTATTTTCCCTTCAAGGAAGTTCTTTAAGTGTTGTTGTTGTTTAGGATTAGAAACCATTTCTAACAATGTGGCATCAGCCTTGATGTTTGCCATTTTATTAAAATATTAAATCAAGAAGCAATTGAAGAGGAAGTCATGGAAGAATATACATTAGATGAAATTTCAACCTAAAAGCCACCTCCTAAGGAAAAATAATAAAATAGGAGTTATGAATTTTGGAGGGAAAATAAGAAAACAACTTCCTTTAGTTGTATTTGTGGCTTATTTCCTTATAGGTTTACTCAAGTTTCAAGTGTAGACACTTGTTGGATGCAGAATTAAATTCCACATCCAATGAGTAACCATTATGCATACTTTTGGGAAGACCCACATTGATAAAAATTGAAGATACATTTGTTACGGGATAAAACACCCTAGGGTTTGGGTTGAGAACCCCAACTGATCAAAGGGAATACACTAACAAGAAGCAAGCGAACAAGTAGTCATAATTCTTAAACTACTGAAGTGGGATGAAGAGATAGTACCCATAGGTCCTACGTTTGAGGATGTTCTTGTAGGGTCCAAACCCTCTACTTCCTCCAATGCTTCAAAATCTGTAACTCATTCTAGAAAATCATATATACTAGCAATAGTTCAAAGCATGTTCAAGATATGAATGTTAGATTATATAAGAATATAGATAGAAAACATGAGATCATACATAATTGTATCATAACATGAGTTAAAGCATAAATATAATCACATTAGGAATAAGACAGAGCTTCTTTATTGATGTCTGCAAAGAATGTCGAAGAATACAACCTAATTCGACCACATCTCCAAGCAAAACCTTCCTCCAAGTCTGTCAAGCCTCAACAATCCTCTTTCAAATGCATACACATAGATTCCATATAAAGGAGATGGACATCTCTATGAGGAAACAAAGGTTTCTTATAGCTGAGAGTGCATGAGGCACAAGGATCAGTTGGATATAATATCAATATCCTATCTTTTTATTCCCTTAGGCCTTCCCATGAGGTGTATTTATACCACCTCAAAATAGTTTTTTCATTTGGGATACAATTAGGCCACAGGATCCTGTAGTTGGGATTCTAGTGTAACCTGCAAACCCCGCCCAAAAAATGGGATATTTTATATTTTTTAATATTTTGAATTATATGCGCGGGTTGGGTATAGGTGAACCAACGTATGGAATTTAAATAATGTTTTTTAGTAAAAGAGCCAACTCTGAAGGGAAATGGATACCCAAGGCCATGACTTAGAGCATCAAATATACTAGGGTGCTAAATGGTGCTATAACAACATTTAAAAAACATGTTTTTTAATGTATCTTCAATTTTTATCGATGTGGGTCTTCTCAAAAGTATGCATAATGTTTACTTTTTGGATGTGGAATTTAATTCCACATGTAATGAGTGTCTACACTTGAAATTTGAGTAAACCTATAAGGAGATAAGTAAAAAATACAATTAAAAAAGGTAGTTTTTCTTCTTTTCCCTCCAAAATATTTACATGTACCTATTTTTAAATTTAAAAGACTTTTATTTGTTTACATGTTATGACATGAAAATTAAATGAAAATTTCATGGGCAATTTTAGGATAAAATTTCCTCTAATGTATTCAGATGTAAGGGAGAAACATATGGGGTTCTTTCATTATTAGCCTCCTTGGAGGGTTGATTTCTAGCATTTTGAGCTCTGAATGCACTCCTAGTTTCAACCATCATGACTTCATTTTCATCTTCCCAATCCAAGTTTGTAATTTTGGGTTAGTGTTTTTTCCAAAATTTCTTTCATGCACACTCTTCTTAACCTCACAGGACTTTTCTTCATGGTAATCTTCACAAATGTTACACCATGGCCAAAAAAGAAGTGAATTTAGATTATATTCTTGGGAAGGGTTTCTAATGGGGAATGTAGTAGAAGCTTCAAAACGCATTTGCGCCATGAATTTCTTCTCAAAGGATATCAATTGATTACTCATGTCTTGCATGCATTCCTGAACAAAAAATATGACATATTGATATATTGAATCTTCAAGCAGAAGACAAGTGTGACATAATTGTGCTTCATATTCCAGACATATCTCTAAAGTAGATCCTGGGTTATTTTCATATTTCTCCTCTAAGGTATGAGGATAGGCAAGAGACAAATTATTGTAATAGTGTGTCATGGTTTCTTGATTTTTTGGCCTAATTATCTCTAGAATTTGGTTGTATAATTTAGTTAAACAATGATTAAAATATTTAATTATTTCACCCTTGGTATAGGCAATGCTTTTATATTCTCGAAGGAGTTCAACATGGAACTTAGTTTGCCCACATGTGGAATTAAAATATTAGTATAGATCGATCCAAGTGGAGAATTATTTGGGTGGAAGTTCAAGGAAAATCAATACTTATTTTCCTTCCAATGGGTTCACAAACAGTTGGATGCATGTATCATTATCGTTGGTGCCATGGTTGTGTCATGCATTTGAAAATGTAATTATGTGTTCATCAGCCATGATGGTGCCATTTATTGTGAACTTAGGAAGGTGTTGATGGTGTTGGGCCTACCAACATGTGAAGGGGATCTCCCCAGTAAGAAGTCCCAATTAGACCTCAGACCGTTTGGTGTAGGAGTCCCAACAATGGTTCATAAGGTAATGCCTTGATCGTGATGTCACATAGAGGCAAGTAAGATAAATCTATCAGTAGCAAGGGTGCAACTAATGCAGAGAGTCAAGGAATGTGTGCATGAGGTTCCAACACTTTGAAGGGAGAGGAAGGTGAAGGTGAGTTCCACGTTAAAAGGGATCAATCACAACTTGGCTAGGAACATACAACACAAAGTAAATGCACAGCTTCCGGCGGATCAATCCACTCGGATGTGGTAGTCACAACAACAAGGTAAGATAACACGAAAAGCACTCATGGATCAATCTGAGATGAGTGTGATGGTTGATATAGCAAGTTTCAAGTGAAAGGTCTCTCTGATGTCCGACAGAGTAGCTGACACATACGATGACAACATTAATAACATATGCAACACATTAACAACAATATTCATATAATTGCATGTGAATCAGTTTATACACAAGTACATAAATTAAACAACATATATCATTAAGGCAACCGAAACAGTCCAACTACAATAATAACATATGCATGAAAATGTGTTGGCTCTTACTATTAAAGAAGTGTAAGTCACAATCATACAATACACCATGTAAAATTGCTAGCCCCATTAGTGGAACGTTACAACCACATCCACTTGCTCCTCCAAATATATGTACTAGCTCTGTGTGGTGGAGAAGCCAAGGTGTGTTAGAATATTGTCCAAGTATTCTTCAAGATAGTCTTAGTAGAAGCTTGGCTGACCAAAAGCCCTTAAAATGAGTTATGAGGGAATATTTATAGCCAAGGGTGTGGTGACCCTTGACATTTGTGATAGATCAACTACCATCATGACTCTTCACCTACTCTATGACAATTACATCCAACTATTCACACTTGAATTACACTTGACATGACTGAACAATACAATGCACATGTACTCATGCGAGACAACATGGCTTGAGAAAGCCTTGCAAGACATCAATCACACTCAGTCTGTTGTGGTGAAACCAAATCTTTGACATGCTTATGATGGTAAATTTGGTGAGCTGCTGCCAATTTTGGTCATCCATGATGGTGTGTATGTACCTGATGGTGACATCCTGCTGAAGCGAACTCTTGCCTCCATTGCAACCGGTGCATTGGTCTGGCTCCTTCATCTAACTCATCCGCTAACATGCACATGGTCTTCTTGAGTACGGTTGAATTGGAAACACACTGATGCATAGTGCCTATGCTGATATTTAAGTGTATGCTGGTGGTCATGCACATTAACTTTCCAAAGTGCATGTTCAGCCCTAGCTGGACTTGCTTCTTGTCTTCACCTTGGTGAGTGCATTGAATGGGTTGGATTGCATGTGCGTGTCAATGACATGCATGTTGTTGGATCATTTGCATGATATGAACAAAATTGTCCACCATGTTTGCTTTGTCTCAGTTGTTGGGATGGATCCTTAACTTGTACTAGCATAGTTTCATCGGTGAGTACATGTTGCGCGCACTATTGGTCCTGTTCTTATTTCAACTCATTGGACTATCTGTGCAACTTCATTTTCTTTCATAGTTGCTACTTCAACACATGCAACTCCTTCCTTGTTCCATCTTTTGCCTTCACGTGATCTTCATGTCACACTGTCACATCATAGCCTAAGTCTCCAAAGTTTCTTTCATTATCAGTGGATCTACTTGATCTTGCAAATTTTCTCTGCCTCTATGTTGTCAACAACCTTCCTCTTTCATTTGCTACGTTCGCTTCATTCGCTGCATTCTGTATGATGCCTTTAGCTGCTATTGATGATGCTTCTCGTTGTGATGCCTTTTCTTGACGTCCTTGTCAACGAACAACTTGTCTTTGTGAGTAGGCAATACCATTGATACTTGATCGACTGCATTCCCAAGCATGATCTGAACGATGTCTTTGTCTCTTCTCTCCTAGAAGCCATTGTACTTGTACAGCTGAGAGGTAGATGAACACTTGCAATACTTGGAGACATGGAAACACTCATAGCAATCAATCTGTCAGTCAAAAACCAAAATGGACATGAGAACTGACTTGCAACATACCTGAGTGAATGATCATTAAGGTTGAGCAATTTCAGCGAGAGGTTGGGAGGCCGACTGTCAAGAGTACAAAAGGCACATTCTGGGTTGCTGGGAGACTTACTGACTGTTGGAACTGTGCAATGCATAGTCCAGTTAGGTAGTTGGCTGTTGGGATTGTGTAATGAGAAATCCTAGTTGGGAAGGACTGCTAGCCCACGAGCAAATTTTCACATATTTTTGGGCCTAGCAGCCACTGACCTCCAGAAATGCACAATTCAGTCCAAGAGGCTAGTGCTAGGCCATATTGCGTAAATATGGAGGGGAAGGTGAGCCTTCCTTCTCTAGATTACACAATTCAGCCTTGGTGAAGGCAGAGACCGGGCCAAGGTTGGCTCTACTCATCGACGGGCAACTGAAAGCACATAAGTGGATGAAATGCATGGTGACACTAAGTGATAGTAGAAGTGATAAACAATGCATCAAAAACATGAATGGAAGATTGAGCAAAGAGATCAACATGCATGTGGGTGAGGTCATTCGTCGGTTGGGTGAACATCTTTGCAAAAGAGTTTCATGCATGTGACAGCAACGAGATAGCAACGAAAATTAAAATAGAGCTAGGAAAAGCTAGAATACATGTAAATTACAGTAGGCATTCAAAGAAATCAAGCGAACAATATTCCCAGAAGTGAAAACACAAAAAGTGATAGAAATGCAGCACAGGGCATGGGAAGTGAGCTTGCCCCAAAACAGCATGAGTTGAATATGCCAACTACTCCTAGATGTGATGTGGGATGTCAGAGCTACAAGTTTGATGTGAGGAATGTGCTCTACAACATCTGGTTGATGAGATTTGATAACATCGAGGTTGTGACACACATGCCATGAATCTAGGGGAAGCGACACTTGGTGGAAGGTTTCGAAATGGCTGCTTGCATGTAACTTCCAACCGCTAAACATAGATCCCTCAAACAAGGGATGCCTTTGCATGCTGCCTTGGGAGAAACATCTCATGCATGAAATTTTTTTTTGCTCAGTCCCAGAGGGAACCGGTCAACTCAGCTGAACATGGAAGAAACTGTTTCACTGCTGGAGAAATATGTGCATTTATAGCTAGGAGTTGGGTTGGCTTCCTTGAATATTTGTGCAATTTCTGGGCAGAGAAGCTGACTCTTGCCTAGATTTGCACAAATCCTAGGCTGAACAACCTGCTACTAGGAAAATTTTTGCAAATCCTATTGGGAGGGTTGGCTGGCAGGATTGTGCAATCTTGGAGCCCAGTAGGCTATGAGAGAGGATTGCATAATTTCTGGAGGGAAGGTTGGTTTCCCTCCAGAAATGCGTAATTTTCAAGGGGAAACTTCTAAGCCTGCAGTTGGATCAAGTTCGAGTGAGTAGCTTGTGAAGGGAAAAGATCAAACTGTGATTGACAGACTGCCTTTGAGCAAGAAAGACATTGAAGCTTGAGGACATGACGAAGCAAGGCAAGCTGTTGTGAAGGTTGGTAGGGAGGCTCCAAAACAGGCTAAGGAAAAATTTTGGAGGGTGGTTGTAGTTGCTACAACAGAAGGTGATATTTAATTTTAGGTAGAGGAGTATTTTCTTGCGTTAGATTTAGGGGGGAAGCCATATGCTAATGAGTGGTATTCACATCCTCCTCAAATTGAAACAACAAGTACTTCCTAATTACTTTGGAATGATTTGTGGTAGACTAAACTAGACTAAACAAGGAATAAAGGCTACCAATTTGAATGGAAGGTGATGCAGTCAAAGAGGACTGCATGGAAGAGGGAGTAGATTAACAAGAAACCTATATTCTTAACATGACTCTATAAGATGGAGTAGTCCTAGAAGAATAAACAATCTTGATAAAAATGAAGATGAGCTTGGGCGGCAATCATCACCTTTTTCCTTTGGACTTCCTATGAAGTTTTATATTCAAGTATTAATCCCTGGATTCTTCTAGAAGCTTGTGTTTTATTGGCTATAATCCATCTACCTTGAATTGGCATGATCTCAAGGATTCATGTTAGTGGCATCACATATTTCTTGCAATTCAATATGTCGAGCTATAACAACCCAAGCTTATTCTAATTTAGTAAGAGTATGAGAGTTGTCAAGAATGAAATTGAGTAATAAATGAGAAATACTCCTTTGATCATTCAATTGATTTGGAATATCATGGTTTTTTGTAGCTTGTATGGTCATGTAGGAAAAGAGATTGATGGAACCAGTGACCAATTAATCTCATCCCTAGTATGGTCGCCAAAATAATGTTAACGAGTGAAGTTTCTATGCTTCTCTATCAAATCCCTCGAATTTCACTATCATGGGCTTAATGCCTAGAATTAAGTTACAACTATTTGCAACAAGTTTTTACAACAAAATAGAGGAAAACTATTTATAGTAGTTTTGTACAAAACAATGAACAAAAACTTATTACAGAGGAAAAATAAATAGAAAAGAGACTATATGAATGGTAATATAAAATGTTGAAACTAAATAAACATGAAATTAAAGGAAACTAAAAGTTGATGGATCAATTTACAAGAAGGTTAAAAAGCTCATACCCTATCATCCTTAAGATTGCACAGGTATGTTGTGTGATCTGATGTAAAATAACTAAATATTTCAAGGTATAATATCAAAGAAATATTCTATTAAAAATATAAAAAATATAAAAAAAATTGCTGGAGAAAATATGCCCAAAAATATCAACTATCATAATATTGATTTTATTGATAAAATGAGAGTACGACATATTATTCAGTTGATTTCTGCAAAAATCAGGGCCGAAAATCACTTAAATTATGCAGAATGGGAAGTAATCAAGTAAGACAAGATGTTGGACATCTTGGAATTTTTTATAAGATTGGAACAACAATGTATTCTACAAAAAAATACCAATTAGCACTGAAATGAAGAACTATCAGACCTTTTAATCACACTAATTTATACAAGAAATAAATAACAACCTTAATAGTGAACCAAAAAATTGATGAAATTGCTTTCTCCTCGTCACTCCTGAAAGGATTTCTAATGTCACCAAATAGGTAGATCTGCTACTCTAGAATAAATGAATAAGAGGAAAAATGAAAATTTTCATTACTTATGCATACCTCTCCTCACTAGCATTTTCCCTTCTATTATCATTAGTAAATTATTTAAGGTTCGACTTGAGAGAATTGTCTTTTATAACATGATCTCAATCAAATTGATATCAATGTTGTGGACTTAGCTTATTAACTGAAGTTTTACAACATATGGTGCATGATCCATTGGTGAGATTTTCCAACAACCTATGCCACATCAAAACTACATATAACTTCATGATCATATATCTTACGCCATGATTCATTTGGTATATGTGCCGGGAATGTTCAATTGATGTTCCATATTCTATAGGCATATACTTGTGTTATTATTTATATTATGTGCCTCATTTCCTTTAAGAAAAATGATATATGGGCCGACAATGTGTCGGGAATGTTCAATCGATGCGCCATGTTCTATAGACATATACTTGTGTTATATTGTGTACCTCATGTCCTTTAAGAACCATGAGATATGGGCTAACAATGTTGGCTAATTCACATTAGACTTGGATAAAAAACCCATATTTTAATGCTTACAAAGATGACTCTATGCATTTTATATTTAGGATGTGTGATTATATTTTTTTACATATATGCCAACAACAATGACATGGGTGGTTGACTAGACTTTGAATCAATTTTTCAATCATATGCTAATGTTTTTCATGGCTAGATCGGGGTTATCATAACCTTTGAAGCAATATACTTTCATGTCCATACATATGTATTGTTCATAACTCGGTCATCAGATTAGAGCTTAGTCCCTCTTTTATCAATAGATGTATCATGCACGTAGGATCATAATGTGTAGTAGGATTTTATAATGAATATAAATTATTGAGTTGTGATGGAAATACACTTGCAATGGAACTATAACTCTCATTCTTATAAAAGTATAGATAACATCATAGTTATTAAAAACCTTGAAACCATATATGTGTTGGGCGTAGCCTAACTTGGCCTAGATTTTGGAAAAGACTCAGTATTTTGTGGGGCCAAGCATGAACCGGACCATGTAGTGGAGCATTTTGGATATGCTACGCAGTGTCATAAGGGCTTTGGGGTGGCTCAAATCCCTTCCTTTTTGTAAAAGCACATGATTTTGTAAGGGATCAATGGTTTTGGGACCATAGTTGCTTGTTTTAGGGAGTCCATGGTATTTTTATGATGTAACCCTACAATGTAATAGTATATATAGTGTAAAATAATAAGAAGAGGAATCGATCAATCAACTGAATTGATCCAGATCAATATTATGGGAATATTATTGTGATTTGTAATTTGGTAGAGAAGGTGAGGCTCTGCAGCTAAATGCGCAGAGGCCTGAGTTTGCAGCTAAGTGCGTAGACAACCTGCAGCTTAGTGCACAGGCCAAGAACTGTTTGGTTTTCAAAGATTCATTATATTGAGCAATATTTCTTGTGGAGGTAGCCCTACACTGGGGTGAACCACGGTAAATTGGTGTTTTGATGTGTATATTTTCTTACTAAATGGTATAGAGTAGCAGTTATTACAATTTCATTTTACTTCAGTAGAGTGATGATTTATGGTTTTATATGGCATGTTTAATTAATTAATATAATGTGGTGAAGTGATTTATAAATGCCAAGAATAAGATCATATAATAATATCACATCTCCTAATCCTTCAAGGCTCCAAAAATCTAGTTCTGTATCCTCCCATAGTCACTTCGGGAGAACTGTGTGGCTTTCAAAGATTCATTATATTATGAAATAGTTCTTGTGGATGTAGCCCTACAATGGGATGAACCACAGTAAATTTGTGTTTTGATGTGTATATTTGATTATAATCTATTGTAGAGTAGTATTTATTACAATTGCATTTTACTTTAGTACAGTGATGGTTTATGGTTTTATATAACATGCTTAAGTAATCAATCCAATGCAGTGAAGTGATTTATAAACACTGAGAATAAGATAACATCATAATAGCACATCTCCTAATCCTTGAAGGCTGTAGAAACCTGCTTCTGAATCCTCCCATAGCCACTTCAGGTGAGAGTGTGATCTCCTTGCAAGTCGTTGCTAAAAGGGGTAGTGATTGAGGGTTTTATTGGTGTGCAGTACATATTGAAAATTGGTTAGCCCAAACCAAGCCAACAAGTGGTTCCATTGCTAGGACTGGGATCTATTTGAGGGATATGTGGATGTGATACCCATCGAAGAAGGATATTCAAGATTGGATAGACTTAAAAGAGTGATAATTTGTGGATCAAGAAAATAGAAACCCTCATTTGACATCTAAAGCTTGGTTACAAAAGTATATTTTGACAAATCAATACGAGATTTTCTTCACTTCATTTCCTATCAAGATTTAAGAGTGGATATCGAGGTTGACCGAAAGGAAGAATTATTTTAAAGGTGAGGAACCTACGGTGTGGACTCTTGAACTGATACAACAACTCAAGAGCACTAACAAAATGATTTCAAGGGTTGCTGATTTCTAGATTGATATCATCTTGGGAGGATTCATTACTAAGTTTGATGTAAACTCAACCGTTTCCTACAACGAAATTGAATGAGCATTCTTCAAAGGACCGCGAGGTAAGTATTAAAATCTCTAAAACTTTTGATTAAGATGCATCTGTGCGAAAAGTGTAGGTTTTAACCCTATACAGAAATTACCTGCATACGAATTCTAAAACAATGAAAATAAACAATGCGAGAGCATAACACATAAAACACATATACACATATATTTCCCACTGGATCCCAAAACCGGGACTACCAGCTTGATTTTTCATTATGTTCCTTTCAATGTTACAATACATATTTATACATGCCGAAGCATCCAATACCATGGACCGAAAACCATTGCATCCAAAACCATGGACCGAAAACCATAGGTAGGTTCGCCCAACCTAATATAGGGTCCAAAAAAATTTTTCCTGGGGCGCTGCCCCGGACCCTGTTGAAGCCCCGAAAATCGGGTCGACAACAAGGCGGATACCCACCCTGTTCGGACCTTGGTTGGTAGCTCCTTATCCGTTTGGTATAGCGGGTCCGACTGGGGATAACGGGACCAGTTTCCCGATCTTGGGTGTGTATGTGTATGTAGAGTTGAACTATGCTGATCTAAGAGTATTTTAAAGCTAATCTAATTCAGATTCTTTAACTAACTCTATGCTATTGTAATCTAGTGAGAAACAACACATCTAATCTACACTAACCCGGGGTGTATATCTTCCATTATGCGATCTAAAGAGATTTCGAACAATAACTGGTAATAAAGATCATTCAGCTATCATAAG
>APFE030993145.1:0-25340 GCA_000404065.3 Pinus taeda
GGGCTTGAGTCTGTTTGCAATTACTTTCGAAATAATTTTGTACACCACATTGCATAAAGCTATGGGTCCAAATTTGTCTGGTCTCATAGCTTTTTCCTCCTTTGGAATCAAAGCTATGAAAGAAGTATTAAGCACCCTCAATACGGTTTTGGATCTTCTCGAGTCCTCCCCCACTTCAAGGATATCTTGTTTGACTATTTCCCAGTATGCTTTGAAGAAGTCAACATTGAACCCATCATGTCCTAGAGATTTCCCATTTTTCATCTCTTTAATAACTTCAGTGACTTCCTCTTCAGTCACTAGCCTGTTAAGATTGTAATTGTCTTCCCTGGTTACAAGCTTTGGAATATACCTTGTGAATGCATTGATAAATTGTGATTTGTCTCTGAGAGGCTCCTCTACTATGCTTTGGAAATGTTGTACTAGCACACAATCCATTTCTTTGTGGGTGTTGAGCTCTTTCCCTTGAGTGTCTTTAAGTTTTGAAACCCTGTTATGTGCCCTGTGATCCATGGTTGACTTGTGAAAAAACTTGGTGTTTTGGTCCCCTTCTTTAAGCCATTGCACACTCGATTTTTTCCTTCCAGAAGATCTCCTCTTGCTGGCATCTGTCATACCATTCCTGTTGAAGAGTGTCAGCTTGCATTTTTCTTTCCTCGGTAAAGCCATCTATGATAAGGATTTAATTGATTCCTTGAAGTTTCTGTTCAACTTCTCTTTTAGCTTTGAAAATATCGCCAAACTCCTTTTTGTTCCATTCTTTAAGCCTGAGTTTGATGTGTTTCAGTCTTTGTTGTAGGAGCAACATATTAGTCCCTTGAATGGGCAAATCTTCCATCCACCATTTACCAATATTACTAATGAAGTTAGGGTGAGTGATCTAGAAATTTTCAAACCTGAAAGTTATGTTCCTCGGAGTACCTATAAAAGAAACTTCAAGTTGGATAGGCCAGTGATCTGAACCTCCAAAAGGAAGAATTGATGTAGTCAAGTGAGGGCTAGTGAGAAAGAGGTCCTCCAAGATTATAAATCTATCTAGTTTAGAGGCAACTTGAGAAGCCCCTCCCCTCTTATTGTTCCATGTGAAAGTACCATTTATTGTCTTTGTGTCCACTAGCCTCATGTCAATTACGAAGTTCTAGAAGGCAATGGAGTCTCTACCTAGTATTTTGGTCTTGCCTTTTTTCTGTAAGAGATCTACTCATATTAAAATCCCCTCCCAGAATCCAGGGCATAACACGATGTCTCCCTCTCAACTCCTCCAGTGAGGTGAGAAGCCTGAGTTTGTCTTCTAGTTTTTGAGGACCATAGACATTTCTGATCATATATATTTCCTTATCACCAAAGGTTGGATCACCATTGAAAGGTAGTTCCTGGATGCCTCAGCATCCAGGATTCCAAGTTTCTGGAGGTTCCAGAGAGTGAGAATCCTGCCTGCTATGTTGTCTGCTTTCACTTCTAGATACTCATACTTAACGAGCCATTTGCTATGTATCTCTCTAATTTTATCTATTCAACATTTTATCTCCTAGATAAGCACCATGTCTAGTTTTTCTTCTTTTATTCTATTGCTAAGATTTCTTTGTTTCCTTTTGCTTCCTAGACCTCTAAATGTTCTAGGTTGTGAGCTTCAGTATGAAAGATTTGTAAATGAGTAACTAGTAAGATCTTTCATCTTACCAGAGTTAATCATGAGTGTCCCACACTCTCTTAGCAACTCATTCTATCTTTTCCTTTCTCTTTTCCAATCTGGATTCTTAGAAGAGTTTCTTGATGTTGCCTCCATCATTTTAACCCCTCTATTTTCTTAGCTATCACGATTTCTTTTGATTCCAGAACCCTTTTCTTGAGATCTCCGGAGGAAGAGTTGTTGTACTCTATCAAACTCCTCTTGTGGTAGAGAATCAACCCCTTTTGTGGTTCCCTACTCCAAGAATTTTTCTAGATCTAGATCCTCCCTCTCAAGAATCTCCTGTAGTTCATGGTCCTTTGTTCCAACTTCACTTGGGGACATCTCATGGTCCCTGCCAAGTTACATGATGTTTAGCATATCTTCATTTAGTTTTCTATTCTCAGGTACATCCTCCATGCTAGCATCTTTTTCCTTCTCTATAGGATTATCCTCCAATGCTTGGTTCATCACATTGTTCCCATGTTCTTATTCTAAAATCTTGAAACTGTTATGACTTGGATGTTTATCCTCGCTAGTTTTCCTTTGGTACCTTTCTCCTCCTTTCCCTTTGCCTCCCGTCTTGGTAAAGCCCTCGTTCTATGATTTCCCCTACAACGCCCTTTCTTCCTCTTCAAAATCTGGACTACAAGATTCTTCTTGTTTGTTCTCTTATTTCAAGTGTTTTTTTTCTCTTTCCAAGCATAGATTACATTCCTTGGTTCATCGATTGAAGCATTTGTGTGTTTGGTTTGTTTGATTCAGGGAAGGAGTTGATTTTAGTTTTGATTTATCATGCTTTGGATTTGATTGATGCTTGTTTGTACAGAATTGTGCAATTTTCATTAAAAATTCTTAATGTGAAAGATTCGTTTTTCATTTTATGAAAAGAAGAACATCATTCTAGTTTAATTAAGCAAAAATATTGCATTAGTAACGTCATTGGGAAGCTAGAATTTTATCATCATAAACATTGGAAATGAAATGAAACTTCTTTTGCTGTTAAGGGAATATTAAGTGAATTTAGGACATGTATCAATGAAAAATTTCATTCTTTGATTGTTGCATTGATTGTGGGCTCTTTGTCCCTCAATTAGTGTTAAATTTCATCAAAGAAAGATTGGCTTTCTCATATAGCTGCATATAGGAGTTTTGGTGGGGCCTTGGAATTAAAACCTAATTCAAGATCAACCATTAAAATTTATCTAATTAAAATAAGGAAGAATTGAAACTTAATGCTCAAATTAAGAGGTCTAGGCTACAGACGTGTTCTAGCATCTTTAAACCTAGAAGTTAACATTCGCTTTGGCATTAACTAGTGCTAGTACGAACTTGTGCTCCCCATACCATCATGTATATAAAGGGAGACTCCACTAGGTTTGCAATCCTTTATCCATCGGAAGTTGAGTCTGCTGCCTTGTAAAGATGATACATTGAACACAACATTCGAGGAGATTGTATGCTCGCACTTTTCGATTCATTGGGAGGTATTCTGTAGTTCACGGTTGCCTGGAAATCCCTTTTGCCTAGATTATCATGAGTCGTCATTTTGGTCATTTTGAATGTTTAAATTTAAAGGATCACTAACCACTTGTCCTTCCGAGCTCGTTAACTCTGAAAGTGACTAGGTCACCTTTTTCTCTTTTCTTAACTCTTAAAATTTGAAAAGGCAAAGTTTTGTTTCAGTTTCTTAAAATTAACTACCCATGAAATATTCTGGGTTAAATTTATCTTCCTTAGTGATTATTTAGAGTCAATTCCAATGGCAACATTTTCAAAGTCTACCAGTCAAGTATTCCCCTCAGATGGGAATCTTGGTATTTTTCCTTCTTTTGCAAATGTTGGTGCTCCTTATATGGCAACGTTGTCCCTCCCTGGGTTAACCATTGGTTTACCTATCTAGTTATTTTTGACCTTGATGGTTCCGAGTGTCCTAATTCTTGCCCAGCCACCTCCTTCATTTGAATCGCATCGCATTGATTCTAAGGTTTACCTCTCACCTTATTCCCCTATTTCTTCCCCTTCTTCTTCTACTTCGGCTGGTGAAAGTTTGAAATCGAATAACCAAGAGGATAAGAAGAAGAAGATGATGATGAAGAAGAAGAAGTCAGATAAGTGAACGGCCAACCGTGCAACTATTACTCCAAATGCACCTCCTGTGGACAAAACTTCCAATCCTCCACGGAAGGTCAAATTCCCCTGCAAGCTATGTAAGAGTGACCATCTCCCTCGAGACTATCTTGAAATTCCCATAATCTTATAGCTATGGTCTCAAGACCTAAATCGACCATCCCTATCAACCTCTGGAGATCATGTCAATGCTACACCCTCGGCTAGCGATGCTAAGAAGAAGGGAAAAATTAAATTCCCCTGTAGGTTATGTGAAGGAGAGCATCTAATTCGCGTTTGTCCTCTTATCGATAAAGCTTCCAAAGTTTTGGAAAACCTTACAGGTCCTCAACCTCAACTTCCTGTTAGTTATTAGAGGATTTATTCTAACCCTCTCCTAGGTTGTAAATAGATTGACATGGATTCATCTCTTGGCCATCCTACTCTTCCTGAGCATGACTCTCTTATGTATCTTCCCGACCAACCATTGGTCAAAAAGAGTGTTGACTTGGCTTTGCCTTTAGTTGTTCACTCTATTTATGAAGAGAGTAGTGATCATACTACTCCTGTTCATCTCGTCTCCTCAGATTCTTATGAATTGAAGAGTGGCCCTCCCGTCCCAGTTATTTAGGAGTCTTTCTCCTATTCCTACAGAGCATGGGGGGGAATCATATGATACCCCCACCAAGTAGTTATGTCGTTTCTTTTGATTGGAGTCAATTCACTGCATTTCACCTCCCATATTATGTGCCTTTTGAGATCATAGTGCAAGTCTATAATATGGTAGTACATGGCACTCTATTAGATGAAGGCGTGTTAGTTACCATCATGTCTTCTACTACTTGGAAAGCTTTGGGTTCCTCGCAATTTTTGTGTGTCACATAGATTCTATTGGCTTTCAGCAGAGGAACCAGTCATCCCTTAGGGATCCTTATAAAGTTCCCTATTACTTTGGGAGGAAAGACCGTCTATATAGACATGATGGTAGTCCAAGGTCCCTTAGATTTCAATCTTCTCCTTGGACATGACCATGTTTATCTCATAGGAGCTATTGTTTCTTTGCTTTTCCCAATGGTTTGTTTTCCACACAAATGGAGAATAATGATCACTAATCAATTTTCATTCATTGGTCACCAGGTGCCTCCTATGCAACCATCATTCCATATTGTTTCTTTTTTTCAAGTAGTACCCTCCTTGTCATAGGTCAATTATGTGGCCACCCATTCTGTTTCCACATCTGTTGAAGATCACGCAAATGGTATAGTACATTATGTACTGGGGGGATTGGAACTTGATTTGTCATTGGTACAAGTTGACATGTATTTCTCCCAGAGCGTGGTTCTCCCATCTAGTGAGGACCTATTGGGAGCCATGTTCTCGTATGGTCCATGAACAAGGGTTCAGAGCATAATTCCTTGTCTTATGTCAATCTCATTAAAAAATGAATCAAGATGTCCAAGGATAGTTCTTTTACTGTGTCAACCTCGTTAAAAAATGAAACAATGTATCAGAGAAGAGTTATTTGTCTTTTGTCAAGCTCATTAAATAATGAAACAAGGGGTGTGAGCATAGTTCCTTGTCTTCTGTCAAGCTCATTAAAAAATGAATCAAGCAGTCTGAGGATAGTTCTTTTACTATGTCAACCTCCTCAAAAAAATGAAACAACTCCCTTTTCAAAATCGAGTCTTTGATTAATATCTCAAAAATCCTAGTCGAGTCTTTCTTGGATCTCAAAAGTGAACCTTCATTCCATCCACCTAGCTGAATGAAATGAATCTTGGGGGGCATGTACCTCGAATTGAGTCATTATGTTGGGGGCATGCAAACCAAACTCAAGCATAGTTTTTCATTTCAATCTTGTGTAAACATGAAACTGAATTCAAGCAGAGCTCCCCATGGTTCATGCTTGTGTAAAAATGAACCCATGACTAATTTACATCTTGTGATTGTTGTTTTTATCAGCTAATTTATACTAGATGACCCTTGGTTGTTTCACCCCATCACCACCATCTCTTTGGCTGATCATTCGCTTTCACTTGGTTGTTTTACCCTTTCTTGAGGAACGCAGTGATGAGTGGTTTTGTTAGCTAGCCTCCTAACCATTACATGTTTTGAGCAGTTCCATCATAACCGAAACTAGTTACTACCCTTTATACCACTCATTTCTCCAGGATGACTCACTTTTAAGCTCTTTTTTGACGCATAAAAAATGAAAATACTGCCGTGTATTTTCCCCTTTTAAACTCATTAAAGAAATTAAAAGTAGGGAGTCATCTTTGAGCTCTTTTATGACTCTCAAAATATGAAAATATTGTCAAGCTCTTATCATTTTGAACTTGTTAAAGGCTGTGAAACATCGTTTACCTAGTATATGTTTATGCCTTTTTCAGGCTGGGATAAACTATTTACAAAAAAGGAATACCTTAGTCAAACATGTCTAGGAGGTTCTCTCAGATATTCTTTTCTACCTTTTAGGGTTCAAGGAAAAGCTTTACGAAAAGGGACCTTTGGAGTTTTCTTTTTCTGCTTCTTTTCCAAACTCTCTAAAAATGAAAAAGATGTCAAGTTTCACCTTTTTCAGAGTCGTTAAAATATTAAACGCCATAGGACTTGTCATTATGACGAGACCAAGCTACTCCTTCCTAGGGCTCATAAAACTTACTACGATGGATGCATCTGAAGGATGGACTTATGTTATAAGTATATTCTATCCTCATCAAGCTTGTGTAAAAATAACTAGGGTACTCGCCAGAAATGGTGGGGGAAAATTGGAAATATTTCATGAGTTGTATTCTTCACTTGAGGCAACATGTCTCTCTTGAACATTTCCACTCATCTGTTGTTCGTGTCAGGTTTTGGGACATCCTCACTCTGTCACTTTCCTCCCTGTGTTTTGGGTTATCCATTTTTGACCTCTCATATGATCTATGCCATATCACCATCACCTCTTATCTTATGATGTCAAATGCTTCCAAAATCTGGAGTTGTGTCATCCACATGTTCGAGATAATTCTTTCTACATGTACATTGTCTGATCATATGTCAACATCTTGGATTACTCTCATTCAATTTGTCTCTCATTTCATGTCGATGATGAAGCATTCATTATGACCTTCCTTCAACAGATCACTTCCTATCGACTTTAGCTCAATATCATGGAAGTTGACCTAGAAACTCCTTTCCAATACCTTATATATTGCATGCCTCAATGGCAAGTTCTTCGCACTCAATGACAATTTATCATCATTGACCTTAGATCGAATAATTTCTCGAGTGTTTGACTTCGCTTCCTTATTCACACTTTGTGAATTGTACTGATAGTACCTTGAGATCCATTGACATTATGGGTGGTTTCTCTCGCGCTTTTTAATAGTTCACATCATTGACTAGTAATGAGGCAACTTTCTAGCATGTTCAACTTCAACACGTCTATTCACATGTTAGAATTTGTACTTTGATCGGGTCATGGTGGAGCGCAACACCTTAGGCTTAGATAAAAAAAGTCCAGGTTGTGAGGAGTGATGAATTCATGATTGTATACATGATTATTTAGATGGATGGCTACGACCATGCCGCGGGTCTCATTTTTATCCCCTCAGTTGGATGGTTGCGTCCATGTCGAGGATTCATGCACATGATCCTTTTCTTGATGGATAGATACAACTATTCCATAGATTCATGTATTTTTATATGCCTCTCTAATTTATCAGGCATGGCTATGAGTTCAGATATGTATATGTATGTTTTACTTGCAGGTTTTTCGATGACGGTATTTGATTCCTTGCATCTGCTCGAAAATCATTTCACCTGTCGCTCTTATTTGAGCTTCATGCTTTAGGGGGCATTCGTTACACAGTAATTTGTCATTGTCCTTGTACTCTCTGTTCCATCATCTTGGAGCACCTCTATAGTAAACCCTGTGTACTTCACTATCATGAATAACATCTCTCTCAGCCACTTTCCATCTACAAAGCATTTTCCCTTTACATCATTTCTAGAGATACTTCCTTTAAACCAAATTTTAATGGCCGAGGCTATCACTTAGTTTCTTCCCCACACCAATTTGTTGAGAAGAACACTGAACCCCGTGTCGATTAGCATTGTTATCCCTTGATTACCTGCACTATCCTCTTTTGGAAAGTTTTTAAAATGGAGTCGAAGCTTCTAGGTCTAGAAGCTTCATGAATGGAAGTCTAGTAAATGGCTAGTAGAGATAGAGCCGAGAGAGACTGTTTGGGCTCCTTTCCCCTATTAAAAGGTAACTAACCCAAGGGATAAGGCTTATTTCAATCATAAGAGGAACCATGTACCTTCTCTCATACCTATATAATCCTCTGCTATTCCAATTTATGTTAGCTTTGGATGAGTTTTGGATGCATCTTGGATTTAGCTTGATCTTAGCTCTTAGTTTATGCTTGTTAAAGGGAGAATATCTTATAGAATGTTTTGGTGTGAACAAGGAGAAATATACCTTAAACTCCCATGATTTAGGTGTTTGAGGAGATTCTAGAGTGATGCTTGGTATTCAGACACATCGAAGGAAACCTGCAATGCTAAGGCGAAGGTTGTACTTTCCTTTTTATCATAAAAATACAACTGATATTTTATTTCCTATATCAATTGCAACATTTTATTTGGTAGATTAAGACTCCTTAGCCTCTTAAGTAGATTGAAATCTATTTTATGCTATCATATGTGCTTTGGTTTCTTGTCTATTTGTTTCAAGTGCTTGATTAACAGTAAGGAGATGATAGTTGGAGCAAAAAACACAAGGACATCAATTATCAAGGATAAGTGATACAAGAGGTAGGATCTTATCCATTATCAATATAAGGGAACTTATGTTGGATTGTCTTGTTGGAGTCTAGACCCTCTCCCCTGGGCTAGAGGGATTATCTTTGTCTACAGAGAGAATTTTCCTACTCCACAACCCTTAAGCTCTAGAACTATGCAAGCCCTACCTTCCAGTCACCTTTTTCTGTGCATTGTATAGTCTCAAGAAACAAGCCTCCAAACTGACCTATTGAACTTCACAATTAAACAAGCCTTAAGCCTCTATCCCTGTAGAACTTTGTAGTGGGAAACCTTAATCCTCGAGCCTAAAGTTTGTCTCATTGAGCCCCTTAACTACATAGTTGTCTTGCCCTGACCTACCTGAAATATGCACTGCACAGTCTTAAGGCTCAGTCCTGTCCCCTCACCTCTTGAGTTGCACAACTGTGCAATCCTTGAGCCAATATCTCATCCTATCACCTAGTTCCAACTTATTTAATGGTTGTCATTAAGCATGTTAAACTAGGGATTTATCACACTGATGTCGCCTTGTCATGAGTGGATTTCAATTGTAGGTATTATATCATGTTATGACAGGATGATGATGAAGGATATGAATAAGGAGACCCTATTAGAAGACACCATTGTAGCTGCAAAGAAAATTTGACCAATCAAGAAAAGACAAAGGGACACTTAATTGCAACAATAGCTGGAGATCAAGATCATATTGAAGACTCCCCACCTTCAAGCCTTATGGAGGAGGAAGAAGAACAACATGTTCCATCTTTCAAGAAGACACAATGATAACAAAATCAAGAGTGGCTTGAAATTTCCATATCATATGTTATCCATGCCATCAATGTCATGTCTTGTCTTGTCAAGGTGTAATGTTAAGATATATATGAGTCATCATTTACCACATCATTTTGTGGATTATGTAATTTCAATATGTGGTAAATTTAATGTAAAGTGGAAGTCCAATAGTGATCTATAGAATGTGAAAAGTCATGAAGGAATCAAAAGGTCATAGAGAAGTCAAACATTCATGAGTGTAGTGCAAGAGTGACAAGGGAGGTGAACGATCACCCCATTTGTTATATATAGACCCTCATAGCTCATGCAGAGGACTCTTCACCTATGATCCTCCTACCAAGAATTAGAGAGGAAGATAGTTCTTTCGGAGAAGCAATTGGTTTCTCTAACGCTCCAATATTGGAGCTAGTGGTGTTCACTGTACTGATGTATCTTGGAACTTTTGCTTAATTTCAAAGCTCATTGAGCTAACACACTTTCATGCATATGTCGTAAATATTTGTAAGACTTTTCTTTAAATCTTTTTGATGTATGTGGTTTTCATCTGTGCTAAGGAAATTGAACTATTTCGATGACTTTGGTAATTCTGTTGTTGAAAGTGTGTTGTATGTGTTTTAACAATCGTTTCTTTCGGTAGAAGAACCTTGATATATTATGCAGTTGAACATTCCACAATTCATACTGACTTATTCATATGAAAGTACATGCCCATTACTCTCTTGTTTTAACCATCATAGAAAAGGAAAATATCTAAGAACATATGGTAGTTGGGCCTTATTTTCAGAAGGGCTCCTACACCAAACAGTGTGAAGTCTAATTGGGACTTTTGATTAGGAAGACACAGTCAACACCTGTCAAAAACTTCAGATTTCATCTCAATGAGATATATCCATGTATTCTTTAATAATTCATCTATAAATGAGACATATTATACATATTTACCAAGTGATGGAACTAGTATAGGTCCAAAGACACCAATGTGCACAAGCTCTAATATTCCTTATACCCTCTTCACACTAGAGTAAAACCTCACTCAATTATGCTTCCCATATAGACAATATTAACATAAATCAAAATATAGAGAGAAATTAGACATACCTTATACTTTACAATTACAATGTAGTATCTAAAGGCCCTTCTCTTTAGTATGTCCAAGTCTTTGATGCCATAATATAGTCTTTTCACCAAAGACTACAATATTTTTAGGAACAATAGAACTATTTCACCCTTCAATAGAAATACTACATAAACCTTATACAAAGTTCTAATCTAAAATCCCTGCATCAACACTAATGCTCCTCATACCATCCTACATGTATCTTTCTCGAACATTTTGTTTACACCTGTGTCATCTATCTTTCTTGCATAAATTAGATTTCTAGCCAATCTTGGAATGTGTAGAGCACCAAGAAGTGTTTTAATCCTTCCACCTATTAGTTTTAGCTTGACTAATCCTTTTCCTATGATTTATGTATTATTGTGATCACCTAGGAAGACATCACAACCATCACTTTTCGTGTGCTCATAGAACCACTCCCTATGGGAGGTTATGTGATAGGATGTACATGATTCAATCAACCATACCTCATGATCTACATGTGTATTGGAAGAATCAAAGTACACATCCCCACCTTCATTTCAAGTAGTTTTCACCTCAATAAGAGGAGCATCATTGGATCCCTTTCCATTCTCAAGAGCTCTAGATCTACAATATTTCTTGCAACTCCCTTCTTTCCCACATTTCTAGCATACCTTTATAAATTTTCCTAGATAATTAGATCTTCCTCTACATCTAGATCTCTTAATTGAGGACTTATTTTTATTTATGGTTTGGAACCATACTCTTACAAACATGGCATATCCATTCTCGATCTCCATGTTTTTCCATCTCATCTCTTCTGACAACAAGGATGAGACTATTTCATCAAATTTCAAGACAATTATGTTATTACCTATGGAAACAACCAAATTATCCCATGAATCTAGCAAAGAACACAATAAATTGATGCACTTATCTTCATTTAAATTTTTAATATAACCATATAATGACTAATTTACCAAAATATTGAAGGTGTTTAGATGCTCTGTTACTGAGTCTCCATCTCTCATCCTGAGGTTATACAACTTCTTCCACAAGAACAATTTATTTATCAGGGACTTAAACTGATACAAAGTCCCTAAGTTTTCCCACAAAGCTTCATTGTAACTTCTCCTGAAAAATTCAATAATAACGACTCTGAGACAGATAGTCTTATTGTGCTCTTTTCCTTCTAATCCAACTTGGTCCAGTGTTATACCGACATTTTTGTTGGTTTAATACTTGGATCCACTGTGATCCATTGATCTTTATCCACCAATATATCCTCCATATTGAGCTTCCATGGCTCAAAAATATGTTCGATGAATTTCTCCATTTCTGTCTTTCCATTGTTCATCATTCCCTTTCACCACAAGAATTGATCCCGTAGATATCTCATTATAATAGGGTCTACAGCAAGCCTAAGAAAAAACCCTTAGCTACAAAGGCATTCCCTTGAAGCCAAAAGTGCTTTGATACCAAATGAATTTTTAAAGCCATACATAAATTACCTATAAGTGAATTCCTGAAAAAACAAAAAATATACAATGGCAAGAACAAAAATATACATAGAGATTTTTCTACTGCAACCCAAAACTGAGAAAACTAGATTGATTTTTCATTATATTACTTTCAATGTTACAATACTTTATATACATGTTGAAGCATTCATAAGCCCTCAATCCATTAATCTTGTATTAGAATATAACCATAGCTCCCTTGACCATACCTACAAAATACTCTCGGAAGAACCATTTTGTGTAAAACTATCCACAAAACCATGGGTGGGTCTGCCCGATAATCCTTAGGTCTACCCAAAAAAAAAAAAAAACCATTGCCAAAAACCCTACGCATGGGGGCTACCACCCTCCCTGCGACCCCCCATTGCACCTAATGCAATGTAACTATGTCTTGAGCTAGTCATGCAAAGAATATAATGCATGCCCAACAGTGTAGCCATGCCTCATCAAGTAATGTGTTGTAGGAATGACTCAATTGGTCGGGGAGCTAGAAGATCTCTTGATAGAAAGAGGGCCGAATCTATAGTGCAACAATACCATGAAGCCACCTTTGAACACATCTATCACTTGGTAAATTAAGAAACAACTGAATTCATGTGTGCACAGAATAACTATTTCGATGAAGATATCCTATCACACTCTGTTTATTGGATTCCTAACCTAAGACACACTCAAGGTCATTAGAAATAGTATTTAGGCACGATAGAACTCTACTAGCACATTAAAACACTCATAGGCAAACCTCTCAAAGAAAAGGAAGATAACAAAAGCAAACCATCCCTGCAACTTAGGATCCTTCATGTAGAAATTCGACAAATGTCACTAAAACTTCGTGACATGGAAATGAGATTGGTGAGAATCAAGGCGCTACTCTCCAAGGGAAAAATTATATCCTCCTCGGGCACTCCGGCAATTCCCATAGATGTGTACACATCTACTTATTCAATGCCATGGTTCCCACAACTTCTATCAATAACACTCCAACATAATGTCTACAACACTCAAAGTTTTGGCAATAAGGTTACAATTTTATAACATGTCATCTTCTATTTTTTCTATGTTTACCACACGATATAAAAAGACAGGTCATGAACTTAGCTTTTATGTTATCGATGTATTACTTTGGAATAAATGCCTCATATACCATCGTTGGTCTAGTTTCCTCAATGGCAGACCATGGCATGAAGAACACTAATATGAGTTGATGTACTCTCTTTTCTGTTGATCAATAGAATTTCATAGCTTATACAAATATTTATTAGGTGGGTGGTAGGGATTTAACCTCCATGAAATATTCTAGAGTATGCTTAGTGGCGTTTACAAATCAAAGGTTGAGATTTATCTCTAATGCAATTATGTAGATAGACGTGTCTATTTTGGAATAGGGCTTCGAGAATTTTATTTTAATTGGCAATAATTGTTATTTGGATGGTATGGATTTAACCTCCATGAAATATTCTAGAATATTCTTAGTAAAGGTTGAGATTTATCTCCTAACTAGTTATGACATTTTTTTCTTTTTTTAATTAAAAAATGTCATATGAAATGAGTTATGGTTTTTTGGGCATGTGATATTGATAAGCCATGTTATTGGCTCATGGTATTATAACAAATCCTATTTATACATTAACAATCTCCATGGTTAAGAATTTTGTCACATGTTTTTCTCAACGTAAATATATTTAATTTATATATTAATTTCTTTTATAAAAATAAAGTTATAATTAAGTTCATTTTTATATATATTTTTTTAATTTTACCAACATTAAATGTATCATGAAGTAAGTGTTTTGATACTTATAGTGGATTCAAGGTATGAATTTGATGGACACTCCTACTTGTCAAGTAAATTTTTTATGATGTTTTTTTTTTTTCCTTTGCATGAATTTTGATTTTTTTACCCATATTTTAAATATCATGTATTATGTGTTTCTGTTATTTTTGTTGTGAATATCGGAACATTTTTTTGTTAAGATAAGATTTGTGTAGTAAATTTTTATATTCTAACTTGAGCATAAAATAATCTTTAACAAGTAATATCATAGATGTATATGTTTTATGTTACTTTAAAAAGATCAAACATATTCAACCATGTTCATTCCTAATTGAAGCTAACTAGCTAACTGATGATTTGGTGGAATTATGTATAGGCACTATTTAGGTCATTTCAAAGGTTTTACAAATTATGCTAAACCATCTTTGAAAATTTTTCAAATAACTTGATCTAACCCATTAACTATAATGTATTTTGAAGCGGAACCATAAATATTAGCTTATAATTTGATGAGCTCGAGTTAAAAAAGAGAACCTTATAAATAATAAGTTTGAAGCCACTTTTAAATAAGAATTTGGGAGGATTCTAACATTTCAAGCAATAATAATATTTAGGCATAGATTTCGAAGAAATTCATAATCTAAGAAATTCGTAATCTTCTGACCAGGCTAACACCTAAAAGGCACAACCGGAGTTGTGTTTAGGTTTAAATGTGTCAAAAACAACATAGCCTCACTAACCACTCATTTGAAACTTCCATATCTAACCACATAATCTAAGAAATTCAGAATCTTTTGGCTAGGCTAACACCTAAAATCCACAACCCCAGTTGTGTTTAGGTGTAAATGTGTCAAAAACAACATAGCCTCATTAAACACTCATTTGAAACTTCCATCTCTAACCACAAAATATATTTTTTTGTAATCAACCTAATAAATAAACCCATTTTATAAAAATTAATATCTATTACCAATGTGTCGTCATTAAAGAAACTACATAAAACTCTTGAAATGAAACAAAAATTCACCTACATAAACGGTAAACAATAAAATTTAGTGTTTTATATAGAATACCACTGGCCCATGGGTGTAGACATGAGTAATATATATATATATATATGTGCTAATTTTCATGATTTTTTCTCTTTTTTTTAATTTTGGCAATGTGACATATATCATGAAGTGTTTTGATACTTATCATGAATTCATAACTACTTATGGAGGCTTACCAATTTTTTTGTAGTGATTAGTGAGTCAACTCTCAAATCATGTATCGTATCATAATTGTATAATTTGTTAAAGATTATTGTACTTACTCTCAAATCATTTGTACTATGTTGCCCTAGATTTTGAGGATATCCTAATATTAGACAGATAAGAGTTAGGTTATTAAGTTCAGTTTATAATAACGAATATTGGAAATATTTTAGAATCTGATTTTGAAAATGTATTAAAATCTCACGAAACACTAACGAAATCAAACAATCAACTTCACTCCCTTAGACGAATATGTACCTCATCAAAGATTTCAAAACAAATTGTTGTTGTAGAACGTTAAATCTATTATTTCCTGGCAATTGGTTTTGTTTAAGTTTTCATTCTGGAATTTGGTTATACAATTGTCGTCTACATTGTGGAAATTTTTTTAAGTGTACTTTTGATTTATAATTGATTTTAATGTTTTTTTTATAAAAGTTTATTATTTTCAGTAACAGTTAAAAAAATCGACTTCAAAAAATCTTTGAGCTTAAATTGATGGTGGGTTTTCGAAATATTTCAAAATCTATTAAGTCAAATGATTGACGTTGTCAATGTTTAAATTTCTAAATATTCCAAAAATTGGCAATAAAGATTAAAAAACCCCAAAAAAAATCCAAAACTTCAAATAATTGCTTGCTGCTCCACATTACAGAAAGTAGAAAGCTAATACAATTTTACTGCAGATAGCTTGACGATTTGATAACGAAGGAGATCAGACACAAATATGATGACAGGATAGGGCCATCATATTTATTTTTATGAAAACAGAGCCCATGATTGATGAATCTTCGAGATGTGATTTCTTCAGACATCACAGAGAGACGACTTGGCCATCAGACATCGAGTTTCATCAGATCTTTTAAGCTGATAGGACTCACATAGGATGAATTGGAAAAGAATTGGTCAACTATGATTTTAGCAGCGCGCTCGGTTGGATGAAACTGGTCCCACCACACATTGTTGCCCCTATCTGGGCACAAATTTGACAGGGCAGTGCAGAGACCAATACCGTTGTAGGGTCCTTGTCCGCAGCACGCATTTTTCGCATCCCCAAGCCCTGAAAAAAAAGGTAAGGTATTTCTAATGAGCACTAGGTGTTGAATTTAGAACAAAAATCGACAATTCAGACAGAAACATTACCAAATGCTTGAGGATTCGTGTACAAGTTCATGTAGATCGGAAACATTGCAGTTATTGTATATATAGGAGCAGAAAATCGTGCGTTGAGTCGATCGATTGCGGGTGTTAGTGCATCATTAAAAAGCTTCGTGGCTTGCTGTAGCACCGGCGCGCATTCACCATTTGTGGACCTCAATGCCCTCTCCATAGGAATACACCCCAAAGGACCCGACGACAGAACCAGAACCCTGCGTGCTCCCAGCTCGTAAAATTGCTGCAAATTCGTGAGTCAATTTACAAGGCATGTGATAGAAATAAATTACCAAAATCTGAATGTAGATCTCATAGGATACAGAAAAATAATTACCGCCAGAATCTTTTCATACTCGGAGATGATAAAATTAGTATACGCAGGTAGAGAAAACTGCAGTGATCTCACTGTTACAGGCAGAAGGTAGTAGTTATTCACGTAATCATTTCCTCCAAGTGCTATGGAAAAGAGCCCCTCCGCAACCAGTTTATCGGTCGCATTACGTCCTATGATACTTGCAACTTTTTCTTTATACTCTTTGAAGAGTTCGAATTGGTGAGGCATCCTTATAATTTCAGCCTGTATGGATGCAACCAAATTCTCATCCTTATAATTCATTTCATCAATATCTGCAAATCATTATGAAAATATGTGGAGTTTAATGAAAGTCCGGTATTACGATGAATTTGTGCTTACAAATTGAACGCCCGTATCATTTAGAATGCCGATGCCTGAAGAGGCGAAGTTGGCACCTTTGAGTAATTCATTGCCCTGGAGTGAAGGATCTAAGTACGGCAGCACCAGGTCGGATCCAAATTTCAGGCCTGAAATGCATATATTTATTCAAATTCTAGTCCAACCATAACAATAATACGTATATTTTTATTAAATTTTATATAATCCTAAACCAATAAATTAATAAACAATATAATTCTCTTTCCCAAGTCAAAAATAAAATAGTAGTTTTCATCTAATCTTTCCCGAGTCAAAAATAAAATAGTAGTTTTCATCTCATCTTTAGCTGGAACTTTCTTCTTATTTAGCTTGGTTGTGAGATCCGTCTCTTCCTGCTGTGTTGAAGATAAACTATACTTGCTGGTTCAAAAGAGGCCGACCAAATATTTTCAATATGAATTTTGTGAAAATTTTTATATATTAACTACACTGTAATTTAAATGAGAAGAATTTAGAATTACAGTTTAAAATTTTTCTTGTCCTAGGTCACTTTTTACTAAATTTATATATATATTTTTTGGTTTATGTGGCTATTTAGTTTAGATAGATTTACATCCAGATTATGGGTGGCTAATTTCAGATGCCATAATTTTTTAATCACTGCAATGAGTCAGGTTACATTGATAAATAGCAGTGAGTGATAGCAATCCGGTAGTCTCACTACAAATTTCACTAGCTTAATTATGATATATTTTCCCACCATATTAAAAAAGTTATAAATCTCTTCTTCTTTAACCTAAAAAGAATATGCTTCTATTTTATATAATCAGTTATTCTCTATATAGAGAAAAGTTGTAAAATGTAAAATTATATAATTTAGGTAGGCTAAATACTTTTTAAAATATTAAATTTATTTATTAAGATA
Organism: Pinus taeda; assembly: GCA_000404065.3. NCBI lineage: Eukaryota > Viridiplantae > Streptophyta > Pinopsida > Pinales > Pinaceae > Pinus > Pinus taeda. The sequence goes on from APFE030993145.1 coordinate 17,746, forward strand.
AGAAGTAGCGTTTTTCAGATTTTCATTCCTTACACAATAAATGTAACACGTTCTAGATATATAAACTAGATATAATAATATAAATATTCTTTAATATGAATATTGTTTTGTCATATAAAAAATCCAACATATGAAATCAAGAGTTTCTAAACTATTTTTCTATTTCTTATTTTTAGTGTAATCCCAAATTCTCAACTTTAAATATTTTGATTACCATCTACTTATTACTAAATATTATGATTACTATAAAACTTTTTATTTTATTTCTTATTTTTAATCTAATCGCAAATTCTCAACTTTAAATATTTTGATTACCATCTACTTATTCCTAAATATTATGATTATGCCGATTAATTTATATAAGTATCTAATTATCTAGTAAAAAACATATTAAAATCGTAATTCATATTGTCAAATCACAGCAAAAACCCAGAACATAGAAGTTAAACTAACCCCTATTCCTGATTATTATCTCAAACGCTAACCTGTGAAATCCGATATTTAAGACTAAGTTAAAACAGAAAATTGTAACACTAACAGATAAAATCAGCGAGATTTAATCCATTGGAAAAACGTCCAGTCGGTCGACGGTTGGGAAAATCAATCCCGTAAGGATGACGGTCTGCTCTAGCAATCGAAGCGAGATAATTGTTGTTGCCAGCATCGAACAACGAGTCTCCGAAAATGAACTGCGCCGGGGCAGTGGTAGCTGCCGTCGTTATAGAGACAGAAAGTAGCACTGCAAGAAAGGAGGCAGTATAGAATTCCATTCTCTGTTGACGAAAATAACGAACGATTTGTGAGAGAGGGCTCGAGGTGAATAGTGGAAAATCGCAGCGGGAATGTTACTATTAGGGAACCCGAGAAGACAAGAATTCCATTAAATGAATTCTATTGGAAGTAGCGATAAGTCGTTCTCGTTGTTGCTGCCATTATTGACGTTTCGGCCACCTGTGGGTCGTAATATAGCCAATCGCTCTGTATTTGGGTCATTGTTATACCAATATGACTGTCTGGCACGACTAACCTAGCTCGATCATGGAGGGATGGTGTGTTTGTGAAGTTTGGGTGTCGCATTTTTTGAGTTAATGGGAGGAAAATTTGTTTGATTGGGCAGAACTGCGGTATACATCCTTATAGAATTAGATTTTAGGGTTTCACACTGTCTTTAAGAGTTTAAGTCCATAAAGTGGTGTAGGGTTAAAATTGACCTGGTCAATGTTTATGTTAATTTTTCTTAAAGTTATTAATAAAAAGGCATAAAATTTTTCCCGTTAAATAAAAGAAATTATAAAAGAAAATTATATTGGAATTTAAAGAAGAAAATGAATTGGATTTTTGGTATGGAGGATGAGAATATTTCATATATATTTTAACTGTAATTATTTTAATGATTATTTTGTTTATTAGTGATTTTCTTAAAAAAAAAATGTTAATAAATTTTTTGGATATCATATATTCAAAACAAGAAATATTATCATAATAATATAATAAATCTTATTATTGTCATATATCCAAGATCAAAAGTTTTGTTTGTGGTGAATCTTCTTGTTATATAAAGGAGTAACTATTCCAAGTATAATCATCCCTATTTTCTTACTATTTGGATTTACAAATGATACCTATCAATTTTTAATCTACTAAAATTTTAAGGATAGAAATTTATTTTAAATTTTAGATATCTTAGCAAATCTTATTAGTCCCTTCACATGCCACCTATAAAATGGTTGGCCTTATTTTTGTAAAAGTATTCAATTTCTAATGATTTCCTATAGTCTTTAGATTTTTAAGATCGAATAACTTTACATTATAATATTTGGATGAATCTGTTTTAGAAAATGGAAATTGGAAAAAAAAAATGAAAAAATTGTGGAAAACTAGCCCACATGTCAATATTAGCCCCTACATATTTCCCACTCTCCCATGGCTCCAACCACTATTTTTTTTTTTACCTATTCCACTTAATTGTATTTAGGGTACACTTGACTTGCTCCATTTTAGTTTGGCTTATCAAGTATACATTACTTCGATTTATGAACAGTATGTGATAATGTACATGTACACAATCATTAGGCCTATAATTATTACGGTCAAGATTCTAGTAACTTATATTTCTTTTATTGAAAATTATGTTGTTAGATGTTTTAAATAGTTTTATTATTATTATTATTATTATTGGACATTATAGTGATATCAATAAAATAATACTATATCTTGATTGTCTTAAAACAAAAAAAGTCATTGCAATTATTTGAACAAATTGTACCAATTACCCTTGCTCCAATTTAGTTTGGTTTATGAATAGGCATATTTACTTAGATTTATGAATAGTACTTGCATGTCTTCATTATAGTGGGAACCATAAATTAAAATTGATCCAATGTAGAATTTATTTCTTATTTTCCTAAATTCAACACTGAATTACTATTCAATTTGAACATTCATTTTTCTTGCAAAAAAATGTTATTTCTATGTTCTTTTGTACATAATCATTAGGCCTGTGATTATTATGGCAAAAAATTCTAGTATGTTATATTTCTTTTACACCAAATTGAGTTGTTGGGGGTTTTAAATTTAGTTATTTATTTATGTTATTTTATTTTTCGGGTATTGGGTATTGTAGTGATATCAATAAAATACTACTATATTTTGATTGTCTTAAAAAAAATTCATTGCAATTATTTAAACAATTGTAGTAATTTCCCTATAAGAAACTAGTTTAGGAGCATCAACACCTAGCCACCAATTCTTTACTAGACCCAAGTGGGTCATGTAAGTCTCCAAAGGGGAAGAAATTCCCTCAATTGTAATTTGTATAAAATTATAATTTTTAATATAAATACAATTGTCCATATTGTAGAGGAATCTAGGTGGTTAGGATGTTTTGGTCCACTGGTGTTTTGGTCAAATGGGTCTTTGTTAAAAGGACACATGTCAAGTTGATGTGTTAGGTAATTTTTAGGAGTCAAGGATAGATGTTTGAATATATTTGTTATGTTAGGATATTTTCTAGCTAGTGAAAGGATATACATGTAGGGGGGGTAGCTTAGGGAGTAGGAGCCTAAGAAATGGGCATGACAACTTGTAGCTAAAATGAGAGATTGTGACATTCCTTGCAAATATAATGTTTTGAGTAATTAATTGAAATGAGGGTTTTCCCATATGTCTCTTTTGTTTTTAATTCCTTCTAGAATTGTATGAATGCTATCTAAAATTGGCATATGTGAATAAAAGTGCATGCACCCTGAATCTCTTTAATGTATGTTCTAGTATAGTTCTATTATCTTTTCCTAGGACTGAATGATTTGTGGTCTTTTGATCAAGTTACTATTGAGAAGTAAGTTAGACATCATTATTATTTCAGTTTAACACCATTGGACCAACCCCATGTGAACTCGATGAGTTTCCCTATTATGTATGGTGAAACAAGTAAGTCATCATGAAGATCAATTACTAATGTCCTAGAGGTCTATGATTTGTTTAGGGTTTAAGAGAGGCGTCAAGAGAAGGTTATAGTTAAAATGTTAAGGAAATTCAATATTATGCTCAAAAACCAAGTTGTCAGGTTATGTGTTGAAGCAAATGACTAGTTAAAAGTATTAGTATGAGACGTTTCAAATAACGAGGAAGGATACTTATTGGTTTTAATGCAAGGATGGAGTCTAGTTGTGGACCCCCTAGTAGTCCATAAGAGTCATGGATCTTGCCTTACGAATCCTTGCTATCATATCATTATGTGGGCTAGAGCTGACTTCACTCCCCTCCCAAATTACAATAGGCCATCATATCTAACAATTTTGATCACATGGTAGAGACAAAATTTAGCCAAATGTGTGGTTAAATGCCTAGGATTTGGTCCTATGGAGTAAGGAAGGGACCACAGGCCAATCATCAAGAGTTGAAGCTATTGAGTGATTAGTCATGAACAATAATGCAACAATCCAAGGCAAGGTCAACCATTGTGAGCAAGACATTATCTGAAGAAATCTTACCATAAGGTAGAACCCACTTTTTTCATTACGTCAAAGTGGTAAGAGAGCATAATAATGCTCTTTAGGGTTGGATAAGGAGAAAAGAATTTTATTACAATAGATTTGCATCTAGCAAAGAAGACTTGAACTTTTCCTCTTGGATGACATAACGAGGAAAAGAATCATGTGTAGATTGATGAGATTTTGAGCTAAGAAAGAACTAAAAGATGAAAGTCATAGCAAATTAAAAGCAAGGAATGTAGGAGATTTTGAGATCTCATCGTTGATGAGGCTTAGTAGGTAAATGGTCTTGTGTTTTTATTTTAATCTAGCCAAACACATTGGTGATTGTTTGTAGAAGTAGGAGAAAGAAAAATATGGAAGAAAACCCTTGGAGTGAGAGACGTTGCATAAGAAATTGGTCCATCTAAGGTTGGATGAGAGTAGAGAGCAAAGGAAGTCCTTAATGGAAATGAAGGTGAGTAGAGTGCAACAACTAGAGAGTTGAGGAGGCTTGAGAGGTTCCTTAAGATACCAAAAGGCCAAGCCCCGACCATATAATCTTGGTGAGATGTCCTATGGAGGCTTGTTTGCAACTCACAATGAGCATGGAGAAGCTCACAGAGAAGGAGAATTAGAGGACCACTGATGGTCTTGACAAAGGTTCAGGTGAAAGCCATAAGAGAATGGAGAAAGATGCCAAAGTAGATGGCATGCGGAGAATAAAAATGAACCAAGATTAAATTGATCTAGATATGGCTAAGTTAAAGGAATGATTTAGTGTGATGAATATGTTATTACAAGAGAAGGAGAATGAAGACAAAAATTGTGGATGGGGTCTAAAGAAAAATATTCAATGGCCTATTAGCCAACTATATTCCAGGAAGTTGAGGCCCCTATTGAGTGCTCAAATGATTAATGGAGAACTCTAAGTGCCTAAGTATGGAGAGGAGAAAGCTCATTATTATGAATTAGAGTAAGAAGAATTCCTTAAAGAGGAGAATGAGGAATATGTTATGGAGATATTGGATGAGAGTCTCATGGACCACGTGAAGAGTTCATATCAGCATGAATATTTGAAAGGAGAGGCCAGGGGGCTTTGTGACTTTAGAACTAATATTTTATGTATGGTTGTAGGTCACAAGAATGATCAAGGTGGAAACTCATACATAACTGGCATGCAAATAGAAAGGGATGAAGGAGTTTCTTTCCAAAGCATTGGATAAGGACATGATATAATACTTTTCATAATGACAGATGATGCAATTGTCTCATAATGGAAACTGGAAGAAGATCCATACCTAAGGGGAATTAATCATGAAGACAACAATAGGTGCTACTAGGCCTCATGTTCTTAAAACTAATGAATCATATGTGAATGTAGGCTTTGCATACTAGAAGCATGGACATATTTTAGAAAAGGATGAGGGTAAGGAAAAATTGCTCCAAGGAGACCAAGGGAAAAGGAACTTAGTAGAGGATAGAAAATCCTTGAAGATTTCCCCAAAGGATGAAGGAAGCACCAAAAGTTGTTTTTCGAAAGTAAAGGAAAGAAGAACTAAGGTTGTCTTCTAAAGGAAGTTAAAAGGAATCCTACAAACAATTGAAAAAGATAACCATGGAAGAAACCAAGACAAAAGTGGCTCGTGAAGATGGCCATGTAAAGGACAAAGGAAAGCCATTGGAAATTGTTATAAAAGAAACTGCAAATGAGTCCTCGTGAAAGAAAAGGGACAACATTCCACTACAGTGTTGTTATAATTTGAAAAGCAATTTAGGTTCATAAAGGACTATTTAGACATTCATGGGGTTTAAGGAGACTGTATACAGAATGTAGCCAAGATGCACGAAGAGGTTGAAATGCTTCAAGCATCTAAATGTTTTGAGAAAGCACATAAAGACTCTTGGGATTACAAAAGTAGTGCGAATGTTAGTAGAAGAAGGAGGAAAAGAGGAGTATGAAGAAACTCTATCTCATGAAAATGAAATTTTATTTCAATTTCAGCCAAGGACTATGGAGTAGAAAACTATTTTAGAAAATAACGAGAAGCTTACAAAAAATAAATTTCAGCATTGTATTGAGCACAATGGTGGAGAAAAACAAGAAATTAATGAAAAAGAGTATTGTTGTAACAACCTCCATTAGTGTGTAAAGGGAGGGAATTTATCTTCAATGAAACAACCAAGAGTAAGATTTTTAAGGGCTTCGCACATCTTTAAAATGTCTAATGATGAATATTAGAAGGAACAAGGTTATGGAAGTGAAGAAGTGGCAAGTGAAGCCATGAATATTTTGGAGAAAATACCACAAATAAATAGTTTAATTCAGTAGCAAGATTAGATTAATGTTAAAATTTGAGGATTATGAATGCTGATGAAGAGGTTAGCTATGAAATGGTACAATGAGAAGGAAGAAACAACCAGTTGCAAACTTTTTTTGAATGTAAGTGATTGCATCAACAAAGCAAGTGGAAAGAAACAACAAAATGAAACACGGAATCTTGGAAGGACAAGGACAACAAAAGGAAAACATCATGGATGAATGAATGTGAAGATACAACACAAAATTTGGGATCGAGGAGGTTCAACAAAATGAAGAAATATGAGCAAGAGGTCATAAAATTTCTATTTGGGGAGTTAGGAGCATCAACCCCTAGTCAGCCATTTTTTACTAAACCGAAGGGGGTCATGAAATTCTCCAAAATATATGAAATTCCCTCTTTTGTAATTTTTACAAAATTAGGATTTTTGATACAAATACAAGTGTCCATATTCTAGAAGAAAATGGGTGGTTACGTTGTCTTCGTAAGCTGGTGTTTTGGTCAAATTGGCCTTTGTAAGCATGGAAAATATCAAGTTGAAGTCCTAAGCAATTTCTAGGAGTTGAGATAATGTCTGAATAATATATATTACGTTAGAATATTTTATAGCTAGTAGGAAAATATAAAATCAATGTATAGTTATGCCTCGATCAAATTGCAGAGTAACTTAGGGAGAAAGAGCCTAAGAATGGGACATGAGAGCCTATATCATGAAACGAGAGACTCTGACATTCTTTGTATATATCCTGTTATGAATAAATAATCGAAATGGGGTTTTCCCTATATGTCTCCTATGTGTTTAATTCGTTCTCAAACTATGTGAATGCTCTGTCAAATTGGCATCTATGAATAGAATCGCATGCATCATGAATATCTGTAACATATGTTCTAGTATAGTGCCACTATCATGTCCTAGGATTGAATTATTGGTTGTCATGCGATCGAGTTACTATTGAGATGAGAGCCGACCATTGTTATTGTTTCAATGTAACATTGTTGAGCCAATCCTTTGTGCAGTTGGCGAGTCTCCCTATCACATATGGTGCAGTAGGTATGTCATCGTGACGATCAATTACTAACATTTTGGAGCACTGTGACTTGATGCCCTGCTTATTGTCAAGAAGGGTTGAGAAGAGGCATCAAGAGAAGGCTAGAGTCACAGTGTTATGAAAATTCAGTGTTGTAGTTGAAGGCCGAATTGTCTGGCTGTGAATTGAACTAGACGACCAGTAAAAAGTATTGGCCCAAGCCAATAGGTAAATTCAAATAGTGAGGAAGGGGACCCACTAGCCGTTTTAATGTG
>APFE030993146.1:3183-26171 GCA_000404065.3 Pinus taeda
AAGAGAAGTCATACTTTATCTGTACAATGATGAAAATTATTGAAGTGATTATCTATCAAAGACATCCCTCTAGCCTGCTGGTCTTCTAAGACTTTTCAAAACAAAACTGACTCAACCCTAGACCTAAGACCTAAAAATTTAAAGCATGATTGTAAATGACCTTTGAAGCTTTATGACTAAACCTGAACCAACAGTGCCATGCACGAGGGGAATGAATGACACAAACTATTCCGTCAGAGTTATGGCATGCCTAACGAAATGCAACTGATCAAAACTGATGGGACACCTAAACATGAAATGCATAAAGAGTTTTGATCTCTGACAAAGGGATAACTTGACCGAATCTAACACAGGGGAGTCATCTCTGTCTTCTCAAAGGTTACAACCTTACCTTTCTTCCCCATTCATCTCAATGCTCTACTCTACGGGTTTTTCCTGAAATGAAGAACAAAAGCTATCGGACACTCAAAGATGAACGTAAAAATGAAATAATGCTGATTGCTTGTAAAGGTGGGAAAAGAAGCATTATTTGAAGGCACGTAACAAGATATCATATCAATCTAAATGGATTTTCACACATAAATGCAATTATTTCCCACTAATGCCCACTAATGATTTGTTATCCCTTAGCTTTATAGCTCATAAATGTTTGTGTCGAAAAACGGGATGAAAATGTTTTAGGGTAGAGAGCCATTATACTGCAATGATAGCAATTGTGCGATTTGCGAAGCAATATCGTCGATCGCAATATCGAAAGATGTGCCCTATAGCATTCTTACCTCCTGTTATGTGACTATGAGATGCAAGATGTGAGTTGTCCATTAGTTGTTTCACATATGGTTACTTACTAGGGTCGTCTCAGGCAATAGACTTGATGAACTCGAAATATTTACTTTTAATACTCTATGGTGTGGGTTCAGGCACAAATCGCATATCTCATATCAACTTATGGTAGGTGCAAAGTGTTTGCTTGAATACCTAAAATGCGATGCGATAAAAGTCAAAGTGCCATTGCAATTTTGCAACTCACAAACATTGCTATATCATATTTAAGAGAACTCTTTATGGGTCGTTCTATGCGATGTGAGACTTAAGCCTAAAAAGTTTAAGGACTTCCATTTTTGTCAAATTCTATGATAATTTAGACCATGGAACCCTTATCTTAAATGCTTTGCTTGATTTTGGAGGTTTTTAGAAAGTTCCTTTTAGTGGGTTTTTTAGACGTGCTATATATGAAAACATGAGTTTTTAGTAGTCCCCAAAAAGGTCTTGATTGTTATTTTGCTTTATTCAAAAATAAAAGAAATGACTAAATGTTAAGTTTTGTTTTTTGAATAAAAAATTTGAAGGGTCCCCATTTAGTTAATATGACGTTAACTACCATTATCACTAAATGGGGGGTTATTGAATACCACAACAATTAGTGATTCATTTAGAAGAACCAGTTTTCTCTGAGAGTTTTTGGAAAATTCTAAAACTTCCAAAATAAATATAGTTTTGAAAATAAAACAGATTACATGGATATAAGGTAAGAATTATTGCTTTCGTAATAAAACAATCATCTGCCTAACTACCATTCTTTTGACTATTCTTTTCTTATAAAAAAGTAACAATGTCTACATCAGTATTTACTTGGTTTTTTGAAGATAAAGCCATGAGTCCCTCCCCATATTGGTTTTTGGTTTACTCCATTGTCGTAGGTAGATCCTCTGCTGCCAGCAGGCATTCATAGCCTCGACAGGGTTACCTTTTAACCAACAATGACCTAGTATTCCACTTAAATCAAAATGCAATTTTAAAGATAATTTTGTAAGTATACTTATTGCTTTCTTTATTTCCTGGAGTAATTCATTTGTTGCTCCATCTTTTCATCTGTATTTCTTAAAGGATAATGTCTTTGTTTGGTGACAAGTATTGACAATGTCATTCACTTGATTTGTAACTTAACTGAACAAGTTGGCTCGTGATGAGACCCCTTGTCTTTTTATTATTATAATCATAAGCTATTACCCTGTTTTGGTATGTAGTTTTGGTAACATCAGTTAGTTATAATCTTATGATCATGGTAAGTCGGATCTTGATGAGACCTCTTATCCCTTAAGTTTAGGTATATTTTAGAATTACACTCTAAAAATGAAAATTGACTAAGTGGGGAGGATCATTGGCCCCTTAAGAGGTTCTAGACAAAAGTTGTGGAGTTTTTAGAGATGCCTTCCTGGAGAGAGACTTTGCTTTGTATAGATACTTTTCTCGACTGATATAAAGGAGTGGTTTCTCTTTCAAAGTTAAGTTTCATCAAAATCAGATAATTTGAGGAAGAGATTCAATTTAAAAGCGATCAAACTTAACTATATGTTTCATATGTGAAGGTTATTTTCATAAAAATATTTACCCATACAAGAGAAAAGTCAAAATTAATAAGAGAAACTTATTCTTTGTAAAACAAAAAGTAAATGTTTTCAACTTGTATTATTTTTTCAAAAGAAAATTAACTGAAGACTATAATATATAGTGAACAGAAGAGATCATCGTCTGTCAAGGGTATTTCTTTAGGACCTTCCCATTAACAGGTAGAGATTCTCTCTTACCTGCTAAATCTTGTAACAGAAAAGTTGATGGGCATATTAACTCGACAATCTAGAATGGGCCAAGCCACATTCGTTGGAACTTGGTATGCTTGCCTTTCTTTTTGTGGGCTTTATCCCATTTTAATACTAAGTCTCCGAGTTGGAAATTTTTTGAAGATACAAAATTTGAATCAAAGGAGGCTTTGACTAACTGCTAATGATGTGCATGCGTGGTCCTGGCTTTTTTCCTTTCCTCTTCAACTTTAAGAATTTGTAATTTTCTAACCTACATAGATGAGGAAGGGGTTTCTTCGATGAATTGAACTAAGGAAAATGAGGGAATAACTATGTTTTTTGGTAAGACAACTTCTTCCCCATAAACCAGATTGAAAGGAGAAGTGCCAATGGAGGTTTTCTGAGTTATTCGATCTGTCCATAGAGAAAACACTAAAGATTTATGTCAATTCTTTTGAATTTGATCAACCGTTCGTTTAATAATCTTGATAAGGTTTTTATTTGTGAATTTGGCTAACCCATTTTCTTGTCGATAATAATTAGCAGAATATCTATGTTTAAATCCTCTTTTAAGAACAAACTTTGTCATAACGTTGCTCGAAAAATATGATGTGTTATCAAACATTAAAGAAGAAGGTAAGCCAAACCTGGTGATGATAAATTGATCTATAAATTCATTAATGTTCTCAAAGTTGGCTACCTTGAGTGGAATCACTTCTACCCATTTGGTTAAATAGTCGGTGGTTGTAAGGATATATTTATGTTGCTTAGAGTAATGAGGAATGATCTCACCTATTACGTCCAATCCCCATTGTTCAAATGGTTGATCAATGTTGACTGGCTATAACGGTAATCTGTCTTCTAGCAGTTGTCTGACAAATCTTACATTTCCTTACATAACTGTGTGTATCTTTAAATAGATTTGGCCAGTAATAGCCAGCACACAACATTTTATGCGTTGTAGCATCTCCTCCAAAGTGCCCGCCGGCTGGTCCATCATGAAGTTCCTATAATGCTTTCTCTGCTTTAGAATTTTCAATACATCTAAGCAAAACATAATCATAATTCATTATAAACAACACATCATTGACAATTTGATACTGTTTAGCTTTCAGTCTCAAGGCTCTCTTCTTGGTGTAATTCAAATGTGGATGGGCATATCCATTTTTTGAGTAGAATATAATATCTGCATATCTTGATTCAGTGTCGTTAAGGCTTACCTCATAGACTTGTAACTCATCACTTGAATGTTGTAATTCTAATATATTTGATGCCCCTACCAACATCCTGCAAAAACCTTGACATATTACAATGTTTGCTGGTTTGATTTCAATTTCATATTCTTGCAGAATTGTAACACAATTTGCTCTCTTTTCACCCACATCCCTTTGTATTAGAAGATTTCTTACTGTTGGGAATGGTATTATCACCTTGGTGTGGGTTTTAAGAAGAAAAGGTCTGAAGTGTTTTATTGATTTGAAAACAGCATAAGCTTGTTTTTTAACATCTGAGTAGTTCAATTTAGCTCCCTATAAATTTGAGCTAAAGAAAGAGATTAAGGCTTCAACTTTTTCTTGATTTACTTGTGTCAATATGGCTGCATATGATTTTTCAGAAGTGAAAGTTTACAAAATGAAATTATCGGAAAAAATTGGCGTTGCTAAAGATGGGGTGTTTTTGATTGCTTGTTTTATCAAGCTAAAAGCTTCATGTTCCAAATGAACCCATTTAAATAGATAATTTTTCTTTATCATGGCTTGAAGGGGTAATACAATTCTTGAGAAGTCAGGGACAAATCTTTTGACAAAATTTATTTGACCAAGGAAAGATTGCATTGATTTCTTGTTATGGGGTAAAGGTATTTCAGAAAATTCTCTAATTTTGTCTGGCTCAATATGAATTCATGTTTTGGACACAATAAATCCAAGGATCTCTCCTTCACTTCATGCAAAAAAGACTGCTTGGGGTTAAGATAAATTCCATACCTTTGACAACGTTCAAATATTTGTTTCAGATCTCTTAGATGATTACTATGTTTTCTGGAATACACAATTATATCATCTAAGTAGATTACCATTGACCTATTTACTAAACCTTTGAAGGTAATGTCCATGGCTCTTTGGAAAGTGGAACCAACATTGATTAGTACAAATGGCATCTTTTGATAGGCATAAGTGCTCCGTTTTGCTTTGAATGTAGTTTTCAACTGAACATGTAGATGGACTAAGACTTCATTGTAACCTGAGAAGCCATCTAGAAAGGACATTAGTTCTTAGCCTGCAACTGATTGCAATATCTGTTCCATAGGAGGCAATGGAAAATTGTCCTTTTGGCAAGCTTTGTTGACATTGTGAAAGTCTATATAAATCCAAATATCACTGTTCTTCTTTCTGACTGGGACAAGATTGGAGACCCAGCCAGAATGCCTGACAGGAAAAATAACCTTGGCTTTCAGTGGTTTATTTAACTCACACTTAATCTGGCTTTCCAAATAAGAATGAATTTTCCTTAATTTTTGCTGAACTGGTTTTAAATCAGAAGTCAAAGGAATAGTATGTTCAATAATAGAAGTGTAGTAGGTTTTAAGATCATCATAATTCCAAGCAAAGACATTCTTACATTGTTTCAACAGATGTACAAAAGCTAATTTTTCTTCTGGTGTAAGTCCGAGGCCTAGATTAATGTTTTGTGGTTTTGTGTTAGTTCCATATTGATCAATTCATACCTCAAAGTTGAACACTGAAGTTTTGAATTAGTAGATCATTTAAATCTATATTTGAGGTCATATAATTCTTCCAACTTAACTACGGATTTTGGTATAGCATTGTTGGTGGTTTTTTGTTTCCGTTGGTCATCATGTTGGTCTTCATCAATTATTTGGTCATCTTAAGAGCCTTCTGAGGTAAGGAAACTTACAATATTCAGATCATTATTAAAGGCTCTCCATCTCGTGATATTATTAGGAATAGAAGGCCTAAAAATTAATTCAATGGAAAATTGATTTGGGTTATAATATTCTGGTGGAATAAGCTTGGAAGCCACATTAGCTAGGAGGTTGGCACTAGCATTTTGGAGTCTTGGAATGGGGGAAATATTAAACACTATAAAATGTGAGGTCAAGTCTTGGACTAATGATTGATAGTGTTTCAGATGTCCCAACAAACAGTGTATAGTATTTATTACTTGCCTAATGACAATTTTAGAATCTTCAAACACTTGGAGGTATTTGATATTAAGACCAATTTCTTTGTACAAACCTTGAACCAATGCTTCATATTCAACAGTGTTTTCTGTGCAATCAAATTCAAGTATGCATGCTAACATAGTATTTTCTCCCTCTAGGCTAACTAATATGCATCTGCCCTTGCTCCATCATTGGATCAAGATCCATCAAAAAATAATTTCCAAAATAAATATTTATTTATAGGTTTATCTAAAAAATTCACACATTTAGAAGTGTCTGTTTGGGAATAATTTTCAATTTGAGATACAACAGAGTTTTCTAAGAAAGGTGAAGTATGAGCATTAACATTCCCTAGGAATGACTCAACATAATAGTTTCTGATTATGTCGTTTCTATATGCTACCAGCTCATTTTCTCCTTCCAACTTTGTTACTCTATACTTTTAATGTTTCTCTCGGTCAACCCTTATTTGATTTGGCTTGCAATTATAGGGAAGCCACATGTGAGACCAATCAGTTCCGAAGTAACCATGAAGTTTTTTTAATGAGTCCCTACTAAGGATTAAGCCATAGAATTTAGGAATATTAGCTACAAGTATATCAATGATTTGACAAAATTTTGGTTTTGATGAAAGTCTATGGTTACTTGATTAAGTTCTCCAACAACTTCGAGTTGAGACAAATCTAATTTTATTATTCGTACTGCAGATTTATGAGGCTGAACATTTAACTTATCGTAGACTGTTCCAGGCAAAATGTTAGATGAAGCACCAAAATCAACTAAACAATTGTGTAAGTTCTCATTAAAGACTTCAAAAGTAGGGAGAAATGGCGGAGTATGGGATTTAGATCTTCCGCCAATTAGAGCAATGTCGATTGGATCCATTTTTCTTGAAGAAGTGTTAGGGGGTCTTCCCATTTCTTGAGAAGCCTGTGATATTACTGAGGCAGGAAGTGGTGTAGTGGGTACTGCTTTGAGTTCTTTCAAAAGTAGCTTCTGTTAATGTTTTAATTTACTAATCTCATGAAAGGTGATGTTTTCCCTAGTTTTCTTCATATCATCAATAATATTGTATTCCATTTTGTCAAAAACCATCAGAGTTTTAGATGAAGGTGAAGAATCCAATTAGGTAGGGATTGTTTGAGTGGAATTCGGTGAAGATTTCTTTCCTACGACTTTATCTCTGGGAGGTGGCATTGAAGTTTTCTGTTTTGAATTTGATTGGGGTGGGTTAAGCTGATTTATACTTCTAGTAGCAGCATGCAGTGCTTTCTTGATTTTCCTCGTTCAGAAGGACAAAATCCCACATCCCTTGTAATTCCATTACTTCTTCATCATCTGTTTGTTCTTCATTTAAAACCTCTTCCTCATCTCCATTTGATTCATCACTTGATATAGCATTCAAAGGTTTAGGATCAGTTGGGGAATTCCTTTTAAATGGTCTAAAAGGTTTTTTGGAGGAAATTTTTTCCACTTTTGTTTTATGTCAACCATTTCATTAGACATGGTCTTGAGGACTTTCTATAATCCTTCTAGATCGTAAGGATCCTTTGTTGGTTTCTTCCTAGAATCATCTCTAAAAGTTACTTTCTTATATTTTCTTTCTTCTAATGAATTTTTCTTTTCTATTGCCTCTTTCATATTTTCTGCTAATGTTGGTTTGGTAGCTCTATCAACGAAGATGGTTGTGTTTGAAGGTAGAGTAGAAATGTACCATTCATTTTGGATCTCATTGCTAGGCTTGGATGTCATAGGTATATTATTTAATAACTTATTGAAGTGAGATTTGAAGTCCTTAATGGGTTCTTTAGGTTCGGCTTTCAAATTGGAGAGATCATTTATCAGAGTTGTTGTAGATCTATCATCTCCAAATTTAGTTAGAAAATGCTCTTGAAAAGCATACCAACTATTGATAGAGCCTGATGGTAACGAAAAGTACGATGATCCTTCTGCTCCTTCTAGAGTATATGGGAATAATCTTACAACTATGCCTTCTTCTATTACTCCTTTCAAATTAATGGACAACATGAAATTATTTATATGTTCTTCAGCTAGCAGACCATTATTAGGATTAAATTTAGGTAACCATTTCTCTGGATGTGCTGACAATTGGGATAAAGGTCCAGCCATTCTAACAGCTCCTGGGTTGGTCCATGGCCTAGGAGGATTCTGTGCCCTTGATGGAATGTGAGCAAAAGAGGGTGTAGCAGTGGTTGAAGGTGATTAGGTAGAGGAAGGTGTAGCTCCTATACCTATGTGAATCACGATCTAGAAATGGGAGGTGAATGTGTGACCTTGTGATGTTATAGATGGAATGGACATAGATGATGAAAGAACCTCGATGTGAGATTATGATGGTGATTTCCTAGCTTTCTTACGACTTGGTAGAGGGAATTCAAATGGTGTGATTCCAAGTTTTACACTATGTGCTCTAGTTAGTCATGGAGATGGGGTAAATTGAGAAGTGACATTTCCTTGGGATAACTCATATTCTTCTTGAGATATTGAAATCCCCTAAAATTTATGAATCAAATATTGTACTTCAGGGGGTTCAGAAGAAGAACTGTCTGGCTTGTTAAGGATTTCAGTAGTGGGATGTGTATTTTTCTTTGCAACTTCTCGCTTCGAATTAGGAGATTTAGAATGCAAACGAGAAGTTGGAGATGATGGTGAGGGAGTTTTACTCTTATAATGGTCTGTTGATTTAGATTTAATTTCCATTCACAATCAGGCCCTCCTTCTAGTGTCAAAAATGTGAAGGCCCGAAAATCATTACCTCAAAAATGGGGGATAACCACCCAGTCCAAACCTTTGCTGATAGCTCCTTTTCCGTTTGGAGTAGTGGCTCCAACTAGAGGTGATGGGACCAGTGTCCCAATCTATTTTTATGATATTGCAAATGGGGTGATGTTTGAGATTTGGAATAATGCTTATCCTAAAACTAATCTAATTTAAACTAACAATCATGTGCAATTTATTATAATCTAAAACATTATCTAACTATAACTATCCCTGGAGTAATGTGATATATACAATCTACAATAATGTCTGAAAACAATTGATAATAAATATTATTCAATTGCGATGAGAAGTGAATCCATTTAACAATAATCATTTTGTATAAAAAGTTAGTTGAAACGATTGTGAGAGATATATCACATAAAAATCATTCATGTACTCAGCATCAACTATAGACCATCATCATACAAAAGTACAATAATGGAAATCAACAATTCAAATTTCCATACATAAACAACTTAAAGATAAGTTATTGCTTGATATATAAGTAAAAAGAATTAAGAGATAAAAGTACCATTTATAATACGTCTTACTCATATGCTCTAGTAATATTGATCTACTTTCAAGTCACCCAACATCATCTAAGAGTACAGAAGTGCAATTTCAGTAGAAGATGTTAAATCAAGTAGAACATAAATCATGTTCCTTCCATTCCATAAAAACTTCCTCAAAGGTACATAACTGCATGTTTTGAAGAATGTTTCTGACAAAATTTTTGGACCCCTCTCTAAATGCATGAGAGGGGTTTAAATACTAAAACTATAATGCTAAAATAGATTATTACAAAAATATTTGAGGAGGTTTAAATGACCTGCCTCAATTTATGCAAAAATAAAATCAAAATTAAAGCAAATAGGGTGACTAACTATGCTTCATTTGATCCTTTAGGTCATAGATATCCATCATAGGCTTCAGTTGTGTAGGCCGACCGACTTCAGCTTTCAACTGTCCATCAAATACGACATCGATTAGTGTTGGCACCATTTTCTTGGCAAAGGTGGTTACGCGTCGCAGGGTCATCCATTTGCTATGAGGCTTGACCAAATGTTGCCAATATGCCTCCCAGTTTAGCATAGTCATTTGCCTTATCACTTTCGCTTTGTCTTCCACTGCCTGTTTCCATTGATGATCGATCTGTTTTGCATCTGGAAGGAACCTCGGAATGGAATCTACTACTAGATTGGCACCATGTAAATTATCATATATATTTTCTATGATAATGTTTGTTGCTGCCGTCGCATCCATTGTTTCCTTTTTGACTTCTTTTAGTTGAGAATCCCAGCTTGCAAACATAATTTCCTTATGTGATTCTTCTAGTTTGGGTAGGTAAGATTTTCTCCCCTCCATTGTATTTTGCCAATTAATGTGATCAGAAATCCTTTTAAAGATATCATCATATTCAAGTCGCATTTCTATGACTTGACTTATCATTTTATCACTTGTTTCACATTAAGACTTCCAATGTGAAATATTTTGGCACAATAATCCTTTCTGATGTGTCAATTGGGAATTAAGTGTGAGTGCTTCGATGATAAATTGATCAAGTTTTGGGTCATCTTTATGAAGATTAGCTCTCGCTTGCACTTGTGCTTCCTTCTCAGCTAAGCTGTTTCGATGTTCTATTTGCATCTTTTCAAATTCCTGTTGAAGATTGGGCAATTATATCTCTCCCTGATGGTCGGATTTGACTTGTTATAACTGTTTCTCGAGCGATGTTATTTTATTTTCCTTTTCTTTAAGTAATGTTTGGAATTCTGTTGCTTTATCTATGGTTGTTGTAGCATAAGTTCCTGCAAACTGCGAGAGTCTGGTTAAGTTGGTGATGCATCAACTGGCGAGTCCTTCCATAAAACATCCATTAGTTCGTTTTTGGGGGTAGTAACGGTTATAGAGTCCAATTTTCTTTTATTTATTTGTCTTTTCACCGTGGCCTTATGGTGTGGGCTATAGAATACATCCAGAGGGGTTATTTATTCAATTTTCAGGATTATCTCAGAGGTGGGGGTGATAGGGGTATGCTCTACTTCTCGTTCATTTGCAGTTTCATCCACTATAATTTCCAGAGTTGTCTTGTATTGTAGAATTTGTAGCTCTAGCACATGTTCCTCTATATTAAGAAATTTACTAAAATTATTCCACAATTTCCAGAGTTGTCTTGTATTGTAGAATTTGTAGCTCTAGCACATGTTCCTCTATATTAAGAAATTTACTAAAATTATTCCACTCTTCCTCTAAATTAATTACTTTGGGTTTTATTGGTTGTGCAAAGGTAGTAGGGATTTCAACCTACTTGCTAGTTGAAGCTTGTTCAGTTGTCTTCTGTGTAGATATGGACGTATCCTCGATGCTCCTTCTTTTGCCGTTTTGTGATGAATGTCATGATTCCTCGATAGATTTTTCTTGAGACTACTCTAGAGTTGGATTTGGAGTTTTCTTGGAGTCACCTTCTATATTCATGTTGGGAGTAGGATCCCTTACTGGTTCAATTAACAATTGGTCCAATGAGACCATTGTGAGCCTTCTTTCTCTATAACTGTAAAACTTTTCTAGATCTCCATGGTCAAAAGGAAGTCGGGCCATGTGTTTCAACTTTGAAAAGGTGTTTTTCTGCAAAAATATATCATCAAAAGCATCCTCCTCATTAGTGAATACTTTTATTTTCACCATGGTGGTGAAATTATTGACTATTCCAAACGGGTCATGCTATCGTCCAAGGAATTTTGGTAATTGCAGAGTTAGCATGTTCTCTACCTCTTTTAACGTGTGTCCCAGGTTGTGTAATGAAAACTCTTTGCACTATATAGGGAATGTAGGCTAAATGGCCTTCTTTGACTCTTTCAACATATGGCTCATTCCTCCCTCACTACATGTCTGATAAGCTATATCCCTAGCCATCAATTTATCTAGAACATAGTATGGGAGGATGTGGGGGGAGGTGATGCTGCCAAAAACTCTGATAGATGTAAATGTCTCCTTCCCAAACCATCTGACCACTGGGAGGATGTTAACTTCAGCTTCTTGAAAAAATCTGGGAGCGTCTCGATTATACAGCCGCCTGTAAATAGGGAGCATAACTCCATGGCAAATCCTGAAAAATGTGGTTGAAAATTGGATTCCCACATGAATTTGTGGTACACGTGAATGGGAAGTAGATTTTGAACAATCCATTTCCATCCCACGATGGGGATCTTTGAACTAAAACAAATAGCACCCATAACATAGGCACTCATAAAAAATGAAGGGTAAACCCTCGAACCAATGCTTCTTCTCCTTCTATACTCGATAATGGTTTTTGTTAAATTATCTAACAATATTTGGGCCCAATTCATGATAGTTTCATTAAGGATTGCTTCTATTAACGACAACCAATCCCAGGAGAACTTGGTACTATCAGGTCTGCCAAACAGTCGACTTAACATAGCCACAACAAAACTATTCATTTTTGTCTTTCTTGATCTTCTCTTCATTATTCGACCAGGCACGAGTGCAATCTGTTGGGTTGTTGTCTCTTTAACAAACGTTTCTAAAAATTGTCTATTGTAGATTACATGTGGCTCTGGTAGGTGGTACATAAGCCGTAAATTGTCTGGGGTAAGAGATCCAATGGCCTGTTGGCTTCTCATCCTGAATTGTCTGTCTGAAATATCTTGTTCATCAATGACCCATTTTACTATATCGGTATAAGGGATTATCTTCATCCGAGTAGCTATGCGGTGCAAAAATGAGCAAGATGTCTCTAGCATGGAAGCATCTAAGGAATCTCACCATCAACTGTAACATTTGTTTCCATAATCCTTGGTCGTTCCTCCTCCAGTATGTTGTACATAGTCTCCCATATAGAGGTTCCTCCCTCTCTGCTGCATGTGTTTGTGAACAAGGGAGTCATATTTGTCTTCTCAGAGGCTACAGCCTTGCCTTTCTTCCCCATTCTTCTCAACGCTCTGCTCTATGGGTTCTTGCTGAAACGAAGAACAAAATATATCGGACATTCAAAGATGAACATAAAAATGAAATAATGTTGATAACTTGTAAAGGTGGTAAAAGAAGCATTACGTAACAAGATATCGTATCAAGTTAAATGGATTTTCACACATAACTGCAGTTATTTCCCACTAATGCCCACTAATGATTTGTTATCCCTTAGGTTTATTGCTCATAATTGTTTGTGTCGAAAAACGGGATGAAAGTCTTTTAGGGTAGCGAGCGCTATTATACTTCAATGATATCAATTGTGCGATTTGCGAAGAAACATCACAGAATTTAATATCACAAGGTGTGCATTTTAGCATTCTTACCTCCTGTTTTGTGTCTGTGAGATGCAAGATGCGAGCTATCCATTAGTTGTTTCACATATGATTACTTACTAGGCTCATCTTAGGCAATAGACTTGATGAATTCGAAATATTTTCTTTTAATACTCTATGGTGTTGGTCCAGGTGCAAATCGCATATTGCAATATCAGTTTATGGTAGGTGCAAAGTGTTTTCTTGAATACCTTAAATGTGGTGCTATAAAAGCCAAAGCGCCATCACGATTTCACAACTCGCAAACCTTGCTATATCATATTTAAGAGAGAAATTTTTATGGGTCGTGCTATGCAATGTGAGACTTAAGCCTAGAAAGTTTAAGGACTCCATTTTTGTCGGAGTTTATGATAATTTAGATGATGGAACCATTATCTTAAATGATTTGCTTAATTTTGGAGGTTTTTAGAAAGTTCCTTTAGTGGGTTTCTTAGACATGCTATATATGAAAACATGAGTTTTTAGTAGTTCCCAAAAAGGTCTTGATTGTTATTTTTCTTTATTCAAAAATAAAAGAAATGAATAAATGCTAGGTTTTTTTTTTGAATAAAAATTTTAAAGGGTCCCCATTTAGTTAATATAATGTTAACTACTATTCTCACTAAATGGGGGGTTGTTGAATACCACAACAATTGGTGATTCATTTGGAAGAACTTGTTATCTCTGAGATTTTTTTGAAATTTATAAAACTTCGAAAATAAAGATAGTTTTGAAAATAAAACATATTACATGGAATATAAGGTAATAATTATTGCTTTCTTAATAAAACAATCATCTACCTAACTACCATTCTTTTTACTATTCCTTTCTTATAAAAAAGGTAGCATTATCTACATCAGTCTTTACTTGGTTTTTTAAAGATAAATCCATAAGTCTCTCCCCAAATTGGTTTTTGGTTTAGTCTGTTGTTATAGGTAGAGCCTCTACTACTAGTAGGCATTCATAGCTTCGACAGGGTTACCTTTTAACCAGCAATGACCCAGTATTCCACTTAAATCAACATGAAATTTTAAAGATAATTTCATAAGTATACTTATTGCTTTCTTTATTTCCTAGAGTAATTCATTTGTTGCTTCATCTTTTCATTTGTATTTCTTAAAGGACAATGTCTTGGTTTGGTGACCAATATTGACAATGCCATTCACTTGATTTGTAGCTTAACTGAACAAGCTGGCTCGTGATGAGACCCCTTGTCTTTTGATTATTATAATCATAAGCCATTACCCTATTTTGGTATGCAGTTTTGGTAATGTCGGTTCAGTTATAATCTTATGATCATGGTAAGCCGACTCTTGATGATACTGCTTATCCATTAAGTTTAGGTATATTTTAGAATTACACTCTAAAAATGAAAACTGGCTCAGTGAGGAGGATCATTGGCCCCTTAAGAGGTTCTGGATGACAATTGTGGAGTTTTTAGAGATGCCTTGCTGGAGAGAGACTTTGATTTGTATAGATACTTTCCTAGATTGATATAAAGGAGTGGTTTCTCTTTCAAAGTTAAGTTTCATCAAAATTACATAATTTAAGGAGGAGGAGAGTCAATTTAAAAAAAATCAAACTTA
The DNA here is from genome assembly GCA_000404065.3 of Pinus taeda. Lineage (NCBI taxonomy): Eukaryota > Viridiplantae > Streptophyta > Pinopsida > Pinales > Pinaceae > Pinus > Pinus taeda. The sequence goes on from APFE030993146.1 coordinate 17,618, forward strand.
ACTATACATTTCATATGTGAACATTACTTTCATAAAAATATTTACTTATAAAAGCAAAAAGTCAAAATTAAGAAGAGAAACTTATTCTTTGTAAAACCAAAAGTAAATGTTTTCAACTTGTATTATTTTTTAAAAAGAAAATTAACTAAAGACTATAATATACAATGAACAAAAGGGATCATCTTCTATCGAAAGTATTTCTTTAGGACCTACCCATTAACAGGTAGAGATTCTCTCTTACCTGCTAAATCTTGTAACAGAAAAGTTGATGGGCCTATTAACTCGACAATTTGGAATGGGCCAAGCCACATTTGCTGGAACTCGGTATGCTTGCCTTTCTCTTCATGGGCTTTATCCCATTTTAATACTAAGTCTCCAAGTTGGAAATTTTTTGAAGATACAAAATCAAAGGAGGCTTTGACTAATTGTTGATGATGTGCATGCGTGGTCCTGGATTTTTCCCTTTCCTCTTCAAGCTTAAGATTTTGTAATTGTCTAACCTGCAGAGATGAGGAAGGGGTTTCTTCGATGAATTAAACTAAGGCAAATGAGCGAATAACTATGTTTGTTTGTAAGACAACTTATTTCCCATAAACCAAATTAAAAGGAGAAGTTCCAATGGAGGTTTTCTGAGTTATTCGATTTTCCCATAGAGCAAACACTAAATATTTACGCCAGTTATTTTGACTTTGATTAATGGTTCGTTTAATAATCCTGATAAGTTTTTTATTTGTGGATTCGGCTAACCCATTTTCTTATGGATACTAATTAGCAGAATATTTAGGTTTAAATCCTCTTTTAAGAACAAACTCTATCATAGCATTGCTCGAAAAAGAAGATGCATTATCAAACATTAAGGTAGAAGGTAAGCCAAACTTGGTGAAGATAAATTGATCTATAAATTCAATAATGTTCACAGATTTGGCTACCTTGAGTGGAATCACTTCTACCCATTTGGTGAAATAGTCGGTGGTTGTAAGGATATATCTATGTTGCTTAGAAGAATGAGGAACGATCTCACCTATTATGTCCAATCCCCATCGTTCGAATAGTTGATCAATGTTGAATGGTTGTAATGGTAATGTTGGTTTCTTTTGTCTTTTGGCAGCAGTCTGACAAATCTTACGTTTCCTTACATAACTCTCTATATCTTTAAATCAAGTTGGCCAGTAATAGCCAGCATGCAGGATTTTATGCATTGTAGCATCTCCTCCAAAGTGCCTGCCAGCTGGTCCATCATGAAGTTCCTGCAATACTTTCTCTACTTTGGAATTTCCAAGATATCTAAGCAAAACAGAATCATAATCCATTCTAAACAACACATCATTGACAATTTGATATTCTTTATCTTTTAGTCTCAAGGCTCTTTTATTAATGTAATTCAAATGTGGAGGGGCATATCCAATTTTAAAGTAGAATATAATATCAGCATATCTTGATTCAGTGTCGTTAAGGCTTACCTCATAGACTTGTACCTCGTCACCTGAATGTTGTGATTCTGATATATTTGATGCTCCTACCAACATCCTGCAAAAACCTTGACTTGTTACAATGTTTTCCGGTTTGATTTCAATTTCATATTCTTGCAGAGCTGTAATGCAATTTGGTCTCTTTTCACCCACATCCCTTTGTATTAGAATATTTCTTACTGTTGGGAATGGTACTATCACCTTGGTGTGGCTTTTAAGAAGAAAAGGTCTGAAGTGTTTTATTTATTTGAAAACAATGTAAGCTTGTTTTTCAACATCTGAGTAGTTCAATTCAACTCCCTGTAAATTTGAGCTAAAGAAAGAGATCAGGGCTTCATCTTTTTCTTGGTTTACTTGTGTCAATATGGTTGCTATGATTTCTCAGAAGCTTAAGTGTACAAAATTAAATGTTTGGAAAAAATTCAGCGTTGCTAAATATGGGGAGTTTATGATTGCTTGTTTTATCATGTTAAAAGCTTCATGTTCCAAATGACCCCATTTAAATAGAGAATTTTTCTTTATCATGGCTTGAAGGGGTAATACAATTATTGAGAAGTCAGGGACAAATCGTTTGACAAAATTTATTTGACCAAGGAAATATTACATTGATTTCTTGTTATGGGCTAAAGGTATTTCAAAAATTCCTCTAATTCTGTCTAGGTTAATATGAATTCCTATTTTGGACACAATAAATCTAAGGAGCTTTCCTTCACTTAATGTGAAAAAATACTTCTTGGGGTTAAGAGAAATTCCATACCTTTGGCAATGTTCAAAGATTTTTTTTAGATCTCTTAGATGATTACTACGTTTTCTAGAATACACAGTTATATCATCTAAGTAGATTACCAGTAACCTGTTTACTAAACCTTTGAAGGCAATGTCCATGGCTCTTTGGAAAGTGGCACTACCATTGATTACTCCAAATGGCATCTTTGGATAGGCATAAGTGCCCCATTTTGTTTTGAATGTACTTTTCAGTTGATCATATGGATGGACTAAGACTTGATTGTTACTTGAGAAGCCATCTACAAAGGACATTAGTTTTGAGCTTGCAACTAATTGTAATATCTGTTCCATAGGAGGCAATGGAAAATTGTCCTTTTGGCAGGATTTGTTCATATTGCGAAAATCTATACAAATCCAAATATCATCGGTCTTCTTTCTGAATGGGATGAGATTGAAGACCCACCTGGAATGTCTGACAGGAAAAATAATCTTGGCTTTCAGCAGTTTATTTAACTTAGACTTAATCTGGCTTTCCAAATTAGGATGAATTTTCCTCAATTTCTGCTAAACTAGTTTTTCATCAGAAGTAAAAGGAATAGTATGTTGAATAATAGAAGTTTCGTATGTTTTACGATCATCATAATTCCATGAAAAGACATTCTTATATTGTTTCAACAGATGTATAAAATCTAATTTTTCTTCTGATGTAAGCCCGAGACCTAGATTAATGTTTTGTGGTTTTGTGTCAGTTCCAAGATTGATGAATTCATACCTCTCAGTTGAACTCTGAAGTTTTGACTTAGTAGATCATTTAAATCTATCTTTGAGGTCATAGAATTCTTTGAGGTCATATAATTCTTCCAACTTAACTACTGATTTTGGTATAGCATTGTTGGTGGTTTCTTGTTTTAGTTGATCATCATGCTAGTCTTCATCAACTATCTAGTCATCATAAGAGCCTTCTGAAGTAAGGAAACTTACGATATCTGGATCTTTATTAAAGGCTCTCCATTTGGTGATATTATTAGGAATAGAAGGCCTAAAAATTAATTCAATGGAAAATTGATCTGGGTTGTAATCTTCTGGTGGAATAAGCTTGGAAGCCACAATAGCTAGGAAATCAGCACTAGCATTTTGGATTCCTAGAATGGGGGAAATATTAAACACTGTAAAATGTGAGGTCAAGTCTTGGACTAGTGATTGAGTGTTTCAAATCTCCCACCAAATAGTGTATAGTATTTCTTACTTGCCTAATGATAATTTCAGTATCTCCAAACACTTGGAGGTATTTGATATTAAGACCAACTGCTTTGTACAAACCTTGAGCCAACACTTCATATTTAGCAGTGTTGTTTATGCAATCAAGTTCAAGTATACATGCTAACATATTCTTTTCTCCCTCTAGGCTAACTAATATGCATCATGCCCCTACTCCATCATTAGATCGAGATCCATCAAAAAATAATTTCCAAAACAAAGATTTATTTACTGGTTTATCTACAAAATTCATACATTTAGAAGTGTTTATTTGGGAATAATTTTTTATTTGAGATACAACAGTGTTTACTAAGAAAGGTGAAGTATGAGCATTGAAATTCCCTAGGAATGACTCAATAGAATAGTTTCCAATTATAGTGTTTCTATATGCTACTGGTTCATTTTCTCCTTCCATCTCTGTTATTATATACTTTTGATGTTTCTCCCATTCAACACTTATTTGATTTGACTTCCCATTATAGGGAAGCCACATGTGAGACCATTCAATCGTAAAGTAACCATGAAGTTTCTTTGACCAGTCCCTACTAAGGATTAAGCCATAGAATTCAGGAATATCAGCTACAAGTATATCAATGATTTCACAAACTTTTGGGTTTGATGAAATTCTAATGGTTACTTGATTAAGTTCTCTACCAACTTCGACTTGAGACTGATCTAATTGTACTATTCGTACTACATATTTCTGAGGTTGAAAATTTAACTTATCGCAAATTGTTCTAGGAAAAATGTTAGATAAAGCACTAGAATCAACTGAACAGTTGTGTAAGTTCTTATTACATACTTCAAAAGTAAGGAGAAACAATAGAGTATGAGATTTAGATCTTCTGACAATTAGAGCAATGTTGATTGGATCCATTTTTCTTGAAGAAGTGCTAGGGGGTTTTCCCATTTCTTGAGCATCCTGTGATATTACTGCGGCAGGAAGCAATGTAGTCGGTACATCTTTGAGTTCTTTCAGAAGTAGCTTCTATTGATGTTTTAATTTACTAATCTCATGAAAGGTGATGTTTTCCCTAGTTTTATTCATATCATCAATAATATTGTATTCCATTTTGTCAGAAACTATTAGAGTTTTAGATGAAGGTGAAGAATCCAATTGGGTAGGGTTTTTTTAGTGGATTTTTGTGAAGATTTCTTTCCTATGACTTTATCTTTGGGAGATGGCATTGAATTTTTCTACTTTGAATTTGATTGGGGTACGTCAAGATGATTTCTACTTATAGTAGCAACAAGCAGTGCTTCTTGATTTCCTCGTTGGGAAGGATAAAATCTCACATCCCTTGTAATTCCACTACTTCTTCATTGTCCATTTTTTCTTCATTTGAAACCTCTTCCTCATCTTCATTTGGTTCAGTGCTTGATATAGCATTCAGAGGTTTAGGACCAGTTGGGGAATTCCTTTTAATTGGTCTAAAAAAAAATTTGGAGGAAGTTTCTGCCACTTTTTTTATGTCAACCATTTCGCTAGACATGGTCTTGAGGACTTTCTGTAATCCTTCCAAATCAAAAGGATCCTTTGGTGGTTTCTTCCTAGTATCATCTCTAAAATTTACTTTCTTAGATTTTGCTTCTTCTAATGCGTTTTCTTCTCTACGGCTAGAATGCATTTTTCCACAACTATTGCCTCTTTCATATTTTCTACTAACGTTGGTTTGGCAGCTCTATCAACAAACATGATTGTGTTTGAAGGTAGAAAATAAATGTACCATTCATTTTGGACCTCATCGCTAGGCTTAGGTGTCGTAGTATCTTATTTAATAACTTATTGAAGCGAGAGTTGAAGTCCTTAATGGGTTCTTTAGGTTCGGATTTATGTTGGCTTATAAGGGTCTGACCCAGGTTCAAAGATGATTTATCCAAACAAATACCAGTAATACTAGCCCTTTCGGCAATATTCCATGGAGAACAGACCGAGGTCTCACCTGAATTAGTATGGGAGGGTGCTAGAACCAATTTTTCGTATCCTAGAGATGTCTGATGGATTTTCGGTGGTCTGCGGTTTGACCCTGCACACACGTTGCTACGCGCATCTATCGGTCCCTCGTAGCCTGCGATGTTGCCTTTCTGCAGCCCTGCTCAATGTGTGATCCATGTTATTACCCAAGTTTCTTACTATTAACTTGATATTATCTGATTACTTAACCTATCTGTATCAGCCCAATTATACTTAACAGTGTTTAGTATTCATATAAGTGTGCGCGATAAACAAAATAGGACAGCATAGAAAGTAATACAAGAGAAGATACACAACATTTGGAATCAAACTTCTCTTTATTATTCTTCTTCTTGGGTTATAGATTTGACTCTGCACTACGTACTCAGCTACATGGGTCCACGCACTCAGCTATGGACTCTATTAGGCCTCTGCACACTCAGTTGCTGAGCCTCTTCCTACTACTACGACCCAAGACACTTAGAATTCTTCTCTATCTGGTAGTATATCAGTGCATATAGCACATTCATCAATCCATCCATTCCTTACAACTTAGAGCCTCAATCTTATTTATACAATCCCATGGTACACGGACCATGGGTAGGTCAACATGACATTACATTACATTACAAAACTTAGGGTGGACAACCCTATGACTCAACTTACATTTAGTGCTATGTGCCTGTAATTTGTGGAGTCTTACAACATTATTTGATCAAAACTTGGGCTTTGAGCCCCAAAACATGCTATGGGGGGATTCCGTGCCCAACACTTTCAAATTGGAGAGATCATTGATCAGAGTGAATAGAGACTGATGGTAATGAAAAGTACCATGATCCTGCTACTCCTTGTAGAGTATATGGGAATAATCTTACGAATGCGTCTTCCTCTGCTACTCCATTCAAATTAATGGACAACATGAAATTCTTTATATGTTCTTCGACTGGCAGGCCACTATCAGGATTAAATTTAGGTAATCATTTCTCTAGATGTGTTGGTAATTGGGATAAAGGTCCAGCGATTCTAACAGCTCCTAGGTTAGTCCATGGCCTGGGAGGATTCTCTGCCATTTTTGGGATGTGAGTGGAAGAGGGTGTAGCGGTGGTTTAAGGTGATTAGGTAGAGGAAAGTGTAGCTCTTGTACCTATGCGAATCATAATTCGGAATTGGGAGGCGAATGTGTGACCTTGTGATGTTATAGATGGAATGGATGTAGATGATGAAAGAACCTTGTTGTGAGATTTTGATGGTGTTTTCTTATCTTTCTTATGACTTGGTAGAGGGAATTCAAATGGTGGGATTCCAAGTTTTTCACTATGTTCTCTAGTTAGTCATGGAGATGGGATGAATTGAGAAGTGACACTTCCTTGGGATAACTCATATTCTTCTTGAGATATTCAAATCCCCTGCAATTATGAATCAAATATTGTACTTCAGGGGGTTCAGAAGAATAATTGTCTGGCTTGTCTAGGATTTTAGTAGTGGGCTGTGTATTTTTCTTTACAACTTCTCGCTTGGGATTAGGAGATTTAGAATGCGAACGAGAAGTTGGAGGTGATGGTGAGGGAGTTTTACTCATAGAATGCCCTGTTGATTTATATTTAATTGCCATTAATATTTAGGCCCTCCTTCTATCACCAAAAATGTTGAAGGCCAAAACATCATTTCCTTAACAATGGAGGATAACCACCCCGTCCGGACCTTGGTTGACAACTCCTTTTCCATTTGGAGTAGTGGCTTCGACTGGGGATGATGGGACTAGTTTCCCAATCTATTTTTATGATTGTGCAAATGGGATGATGTTTGAGATTTGGAATAATGCTTATCCTAAAACTAATCTAATTTAAACTAAAAATCATGTGCATTTTATCCTAATATACAACATTATCTAACTATAATTATCCCAGGAGTAATGTGATATATGTGATCTACAATAATGTCTGAAAAAATTGATAATAAAGATTATTCAATTGTGATGAGAAGTGAATCCATTTAACAAAAATTGTTTCGTATAAAGAGTAGCTGAAAGTATTATGAGAGATATATCACATAAAAATCATTCATGTACTCAGCATAAACTATAGATCATCATCATACAAAAGTGCAATAATGGCAATCAACAATTCAAATTTTCATATATAAACAACTTGAAGACAAGTTATTGCTTCACCTATAAGTAAAATGAGTTAAGAGATAAAAGTACCATCCATAATACGTCCTACTCATATGCTCCAGCAATATTGATCTACTTTCAAGTCACCCAACATCATCTAAGAGTACAAAAGTGAAATTTTAGTAGAAGATGTTAAATCAAGTATAAAATAAATCATGTTCCATCAATTCCACCAAAACTTTCTTAAAGGGACATAAGTGCATGTTTTGAAGAATGTTTCTGACAAAATTTCTAGACCCCTCTCTAAATGCATGAGACAGGTTTAAATTCTAAAACTATAATGCTAAAAATAGATTATTTCAAAAATAGTTGAAGAGGTTTAAACGACCTGCCTCAATTTATGCAAAAATAAAATAAAAATTAAAGTAAACAGTGTGACTAACTATGTTGCATTCGATCCTTCAGGTAGCAGATATCCATCATAGGCTTCAGATGTGTAGGTCGATCGAATTTAGCTTTCAACTATCCATTGAATACGGCATCAGTTAGTGCTGGTGCCATTTTCTCAGTAGAGGTGGTTAGGCATCACCGGGTCATCCATTGGTTGTGAGGCTTGACCAAATGTTGGTGTTTCTAGGAATAATGTCCACTCGGATGCTGCTATTCCCACTAAGTTGGGTGGATATCTTAGAAACAAACAATTAAAGTCTACTATCATTTTCTTTTATGAAAATAAACAAGAGGAGAACCAAGAAGGCCAACCTGAGTCTTGTGCTTGATTTCCCCTCCTTCTTGATTGAGTTTTGTCGCTTCTTCTTCATCTTCCCAACTTCAAAAAGAACCTGTGGAATCACAGCAACATACTACTATCGAAGAAACAAAGATCTATATTCATAAATAACACAAGATCATATGTGTGTCAACCATATAAATGCATATATAAACAAGTACACAAGTATATGGAAGAAAACAAGAATAGCTTTATTAAGATGAAAAGTAGCAAGAGGATTACAACCATATGTTCTGACCTAGCAT
>APFE030993149.1:0-45161 GCA_000404065.3 Pinus taeda
GTAGAAGGTGTCTTCAGGGCATATGAAGTACATACTCAAGGGGATACAATGCAGGTGTTTTCAGGTTATGTCACTTCTCACAGGTCCCGAATAAGTCCTCCAATGTGCGGGAGAAGGGGTAACAGGGACGGTGACAAAATACTGTGTAATAGATGCCCCCTAAAGCATGAGGCTCGAGAGAGAGAGGGGTGAAATTCTTTACAAGAATATGGTCGACTGAAAACACGGCCGCCGGAGAACCTGCACGGAATACAACTGATATCTCAAGTACATGATGTATGTGGTATGGGCACATCCATCCATAACAGAGTACATAAAAATCTGGATCCAAGGTATGGACGCAGCCATCCAGTGAGGATCGATGAATAGAATCAGGCATGGTCGCAGCCATCCAGTGAATGAGTCATGTAATGATCATAATAACCCACAAAATCGCAACCTAGATCTCAACAGACAAAATCCATGGTCTTGCACTCCATCTCGACCTGAACAAAGTACAAGTTCAAGCATGCAAATATAGGAGTCGAAATCGAACATGCAGGAACATCGTCTGATTACCAGTTAATGATGAAAAATGTTAACAAACGCAAGAGGTACCACCAATAATGACAATGGTCCTCAAGGTACTACAGGTACAATCCACGGCGTGCGAATCAGTGAGCTAGCATCAAACACCCGTAGAATCATTCGATCAGAGGCCAATGATGAAAACCTCGCGTCGAACACGAAGAACCTGCCATTAAGGCATGCGGGCTCCAAGGCACCTGAAGGAAGTCTCTGGGTCAACTTCCTGGATAATGAGCTGAAGTCGACAGGAAGTGACTTTGATCGAAGGTGGGCCATAATGGTTCCCACATCATCGACATGAGACAGAGAAGGATAAGATGTTTTGTGTGAGGCATCAGAGGGAGGTTGAGTATTCTGCAGAGGTCAACTTCTCTTGAACATATTGGCGGCACGATAGTGGACTTGGCAGTATTCGACATCAAATGATCAGGGGTCATTGTGACAAGGCAATGAGCAGATGAGAGGTCAAACAGGATAACCCAAACCCACGGAGGCAAGTGTAAAAACAAGATGAGATGTCCCCACCCAGACACAAATGCAAACAAGTGCCATGTTCAAGAGTGATATACTGCCGACACGACGATAATTGTGGTTCCTTTTTCCCCACCATTTCTGGTGAGTACCCCGGTTATTTTTGGATGACAAGCTTGACGGGGATAACATATGCTTGGGAGGCGTCATTTTGACGGAATCCAATGTCATTAAGTTTTAACGAGTCTGACAAAGGAAGAACTCGGCACCTTTTCATGTTTAGAGAGTTTGGAAAGACAGCGGAAAAGGAAACTCCAGGGGTGTCCTGTTTCGTAAAGTTGTGTCTCTCGAGCCCGAAAAAGTATAAAAAATTGCTCGAAAGAACCTCCCTATCATTACGACCGAGGAGTACTTTTCATAAGTAGTGATACCGATCTGAAAAAGTAAGAAAAGTGATCAAAACCACGTCGCTTCGTGACCGTTAACGAACCTGAAACGACAAGGGTCCGACAATCTTTTCGTTTTTTACACGGTCAGAAAAGGGTTTAAAGACGACCACCTCTTATTTACATTTAACGAGTCAAGAGGAATAACTCGTCAATCTTTTCATCTTTAAACAGTCAGAAAAGAGCTAAAAGCAGACCTCCATTTTTACTCTCTTTAACGAGTCAAAAAGGGAAAAAATACTCGACAATCTTTTCATATTTTACGAGTCAGAAAAGAGCTTAAAGGTGACTCCTCCTAGAGGAACGAGTGGTATAAAGGGTAGCAATTGGTTCCGGCAATGGTGGAACTGCTCAAAACATGTAATGGTCAAGAGGCTGGCTAACAAAACTACTCTTAACTGCGGTCCCTCAGGAAAGGAAAACAAGCAAGTGAAAGCATATCATCAACCAAAGAGATGGTGGCGATGGGATGAAACAATGAAGGCTCGTATAACAGAATTTAGCAGATAAAGATGGCAATCACGAGATGTACATCGGGCATGGGTTCATTTTTACACAAGCTTGAACCATGGAGAACTCTGCTTGGATTCGGTTTCATGTTTACACAAGCTTGAAACGAAAAACTATGCTTGTTATAAGTTCACATGCCCCCAGCATAATGACGCAAAATTAGGTACATGCCCCCAAGCTCATTGCACTCAACAAGTGGATGAGATGAAGGTTCGCTTTCGAGATCTGAAAGACTCGGCTGTGTTTTTACGAGATCTTAATCAAAAGACTCGATTTGGAAGGGAGTGTTTATTTTTTAATGAGGTTGACGACAGTAAAAGAACTTCCTTCTTACTTGTTTCATTTTTTATGAGCTTGGCACAAGATCAGGAACTATGCTCGACCAGACCTAGTTTCATTTTTTAAGGAGCTTGACATAGGAAAGGAACTATGCTCCGACCAGACCTAGTTTCATTTTTTAAGGAGCTTGACATAGGAAAGTGAACTATGCTCCGAACAGACCTCATCATGATGGACAGGAAGTCATAACTTCCAAGAGTGCCACTCCCGGTGGAAGGATCACATCTTGGAAGTCAGGACCCAATGCCCCCAGGACACTATGCACGACGGCAGCATCACTGGATACAGGCACGGGATAAGTAGCCACATAGTTGACCTGCGGCGTGGCAGATTCAACCGGTGGATAAAAACCAGGAGGGGATGTCAACTGCGCAGGAGGCACCAGGAGACTAAAGAACGATAATTGATCTATAGTCACCATTCTTCCGTCGTGTGGAAAGCAAACCACACAGAAAAGTGAAGAGACAAGGGCCCCCATGGCATAAACATAGTCACGACCAAGGAGAAGACTAAAATCTAAAGCACCTTGGGTAACCAGGACGTCGATACAGACGATTTTGCCTCCCAAAGTAATAGGGAACTGTGGGAGGATCCCCAACAGTTGACTAGTCCCTCCGTCAAATTCCATCAGATTCTGTGCGACCGACACAAGCTATGGGGAGCCCAAAGCTTTCCAAGTAGTGGAAGGCATAATACTGATAGATGCACCCTCATCTAAGACAGTGCCAGGTACTGCCTTATCATAGGCATATACTGTAATCTAGAAAGGCACATGGGATGGAAGGCAGAAAGCAGTCAAATGACTCCAGTCAAAGGAAATGACTGAACTACTTGGTGGGGGAATCATATGATTGCCCCCCTCCGAAGAAGAAGGACTCTCAGGATCAGCTGGGATAGGAGAGTCGTTTTCAGACTCAGGAGAATCTGACGAGACGAGAAGAACATGAGCATGATGCTCTTCCGAAACAGAGTGATCGACGGGTGGTGAACCCGAGTCGATACTCTTTCCGACCAATGGTTGGTCTGGAACAGGCTTAGCACAGCCAGGTTCGAAAAGAGGAGGATGGATAAGAGAAGGATCTAAATCAATCTCTTTGTCAACAAGGGGAGGATCTGAAGAGATCCTTTGATAACCAACAGGGAGCTGGGGTGAAGAAGCTGTAAGACTTTCCAAGACAGCAGAAGCTTTTTCCATGAGCGGACAAAGGTAAAGGGGATGGTTGCCTTCACATAGTCTACAGGGGATTCGAATCTTCCCTTTCTTCTTCCCATAGCCAGTTGATAGGGTAGCATCGCCATGAGCTTCAGAGGGCGATGAGGGGCAGGCCGGATCGTGAGACCATACTTCTAAGACCTTGAGAAGGCCAGGACAATCACGAAGAAAATGGTCATCCTTGCACAATTTACAAGGAAATTTGACCTTCCGCGGAGGAGCAGAAGGTGTTCCAACCTGAGCTGTACTTGGGGTAGTAGCTACACTTTTAACCTCTCCCTTATGAGACTTCTTCTTCTTCGTCTTCTTCTTCTTCTTCTTAGCTACCTGGTTACTTGAATCTAGACTTTCACCAGGCGAAGTAGAAGATGAGGACGTAGAAACAGGCGAAGAAGGGGAGAGGTCCACCTTGGAATCAACATGATGTTGTTCGGGTGGAGGAACTGATTGACCAGTAGTTGAGACATTAGGGATCATAGAGGTTGAGAACAACCAAACAGGCAACCTAATAGTTAACCCAGGAAGGGACAACGTTGCCATGTAAGGAGCACCAACATTCCCAAAAGGAGGAAAATGACCAGGATTCCCTTTAGAGGGGATTCCTGGGTTGGCGAACTCTAGAAAAGTTGCCATCAAAACGGAAAATCACACACAGGGTTGAAAAAAAAAACCAAGACACACAATCAAATGTCCAACGAACTGAATCTAACAGGGCATGTGATCGCTGGTAATTTAATTTTAAGACACAAGGACATAACTTGACCTTTTCATCTTTAAAGAGTCGAGAAAAGGACAAAAAGATGACTCTAGTCACCTTCGAATGTTTAATGAGCCTGAAGTGACAATTGCTCAGATGAGCCTTTTCTTTTAGGGAGTCCGAAAAGGATCAAAAGTGACTACTCTGGAGAACTAGGCAAAAGGTTTACCAGACAATCCGTAAAACTGCATATACACCTTGGCAATCATATGAAAACCAAGGACTTTCCGTACGGTAGTCAATCTTCCCGAATGCTGTGTTCGATGCGTTATGGGCTGTAAGGCGGCAGACACGTCTTCCTGTGGATTAAGGATGATAACCTAGTGGAGTCTCCCCATATACTCAATGGTACGTGGGAGCACAAGTCCGTACTAGACCACAATTGAGTCACAAAAGGAGGAATCACCCAACCTTGAGTGGAAACAAAAGTGACTAGGTTTAATGACGTTGGAGCACGTCTCTAGCCTAGACCTCTAGAATGTAAGCGTTATGTTCCAATGCGTTGTTAGATTTATTCGGTTTATTTTAAAGTTGATCTTGTGTTAGGTTTCAGTTTTCAGGTCCTACCGTATGTAATCTCTCAAAATTCCCTAAATGCAATCTATATGCCAAAACATGTAATTTCATTCGATGAATGCTAGTTACGAGAGAGTTAGAGAGATTTCATGCATATGAAACGATCACAAAACAACAAAGAATTTCCCTAATGCAGCTAATGCAAATTAACAAACTTTTCTTTAAGATCACTAATCACTAATCGAAATGAAAAGTTTCTAATTCTCATTAACTAATACAAAGCAAAAGAGATTTTTCCTTTTTGTTGATGGCAAAATGCACTAAAAAACTTTGAGAAATGATAGCAAACAAATTCTATTCAATACAAGCACATTCAGTTCCCTAAAATCACAAAGCAATCCCTCAAAAATGAGAAAAGTCCTAAAGACACAAATGAACCGTGTAATCTAGGCCCAAAGCGAAACAAAGCAGAATTCAAGTGAAAAAGAGGCAAGTCACTCAAATAACGCAATGAAATGATTAACAACCACTAAACGAGTGCAAGGGAGCAATTAGAAAGTTGACTGGACCAATAGAAGACCAAAACTCCTAAGGAGGGCTCGACACACAAAGCCACTAGATGCCCTAGGGCTAGAAATGTGAAATCAATAGAAAATGGAAAACACCCAAAGGGTAAAGGTAATCTATGCAATTGTAATCTATGCACAATTCACTTGAAAAGTATGCAAATGTAATCTATGCACAAATGAGAATTCTAATTATGCAAGTGTGATCTATGCAAGAGAATTCTCAAACACAAGATGATTCTAATGTAATCTAAGAACCAATCAAGTGCAAATCAAGAAAATTGGGTGAGATTTCCAAAGATCAAAAAATAAAAACACTCAAAGGCGATTAACACTCATACACAATTTAGCCGCCCCAGGCAAATGAGGGGGAAATTTTTTGCAAAAACAAAAGCAAAAAGATGCAAAATTGTGAAAAGACTGTGACAAACCTCCAAGTAATGACCAAAGGAAATCAAATTAATAATTTCTCAAAAAAGAGACTCAAAACCAGTCAAACAAGACTCCCACACACTCAAGCAGTCGAAAAAGGGTACCCAGGACAAAAACCAAGCTCAAAAATTTCACAGCCAAGCAAAATTCAAAAGTTTACAAGCCTGGCACGACTATTAGGCTACAACAAGCGCCTTTCAGGAATTGGCGTGGGTTGTAAATATGCAACCTGGGCCAACTGGCGCGACTGTCATGCTATAAAAGAGCGCCAGCCGAGTTTGCTATGGAAAAATAAAAAACAAACGAGCCAAAGCTAAGTCAACAATACCCAGGTACACCAAGGGGTAAGAAGCAACACAGGGATTCAACCCAGAAAGCTAATCAAGGAGGAGAAACCAAGAAATAAGGCAAGTTCCAAGCCGTTCAGTTCGTAAACCAAATCGGAGATGGACTGAAGTGGTGTTGATCTACTTTGCTAATGCAGAGCAATAACGTTTCAAAGGCTATCTGGTCGTACTTCAGGCTTCGTCTAAAGTTTATAAATCAAACAACAAGACAAAACAAGCAACAAGGCAAAAAGCCAATTCCCCAGCGGAGTCGCCAAATTGTTGTGTAGGTAAATCCCCTCTGCGGACAGAGGCGATCCCACTCTAGCCTAAATGGGGTCTAGCAACAATCAAACAACGCTAACACACAGGTTCCTAATTGCAAAGTAAAGACGGATGATGAGGGCCTACCTTGAATCCAACGCTAGTATTTGTAGAAGAGTCGTCGCTCCCGTTCTTTTGCTTCAGCTGGTCACAATCCTCACGATCCTCGTGAATAGACACCTGCACATGCAAAGAATAACACAAATACAAGCATAAAATCCAATAAATGCAACTATGTATCAGTCAGAAAGGATACAACTCAAACATCATTATAAAGACAATAAGAGTGGAACCATAATGATAGTCATTTATTATTATTGATGAACAAAGAAGAATACAACCAAGTTCTAACGTCAAATCCTCCTTTGGCTGGGTGATCAGCAACACATGCCTTGCAAAGCTTGTTGGGGATGGGGAACAAGCCTCTCTCTCCTTGGTTACTTGGACAAAGATCTCCTCATTAAAGATGTAGCCTTATGGGGATGAACAAGGCCTCTTGTAGCATGAGCTTAGCAATTCTTAGACTTTGGGACTTAGAATTTGGAGCTTGAAAAGTAGAGTTACTAACTAACTTGTCAAAGGCAAAAGGACAAGCTTATATAGAGAGAGGAGAAGGAGATAGGATCATCCACAAGATTCATGGGATTGTCCATATCATAAGGAAGCTTCCATGAGAGGTGGAGAACTACTTCCCTTCTATGGAGATTCGAAGCCCAACTGAACTAACTTAAACTGGAATTAGTTCATGAATAGGTTAGGAAGAACCTTCGCAAGTTGGTTGGTTAAAAACTTTACCCAACTAGGTTGGCGCTAGTGCGACTCTGAGACAGAGCGCCAACTGGCGCGCCCTCTTTGGAGGATTTCGCCCATTGGCGCGAGTGATACACTTTGGAACAACGCCAATGGAAAAAGGGCTATATTTATGGGTATTTTGTAGAAGGTGTCTTCAGGGAATATGAAGTACATACTCAAGGGGATACAATGCAGGTGTTTTCAGGTTATGTCACTTCTCACAGGTCCCGGAATAAGTCCTCCAATGTGCGGGAGAAGGGGTAACAGGGACGGTGACAAAATACTGTGTAACAAAGACCAAACCCAGGTAGGGAAATGGTTGAGCTGAAGGTTGCCCAGCTGCTACACCAATCTGCACTGCGCTGCTCGACTATTGCCCTACTGAATTTCGAATGGCTGGAAAGTGCACTAAAACCACCGAGAAATTTATATGCTTTTAACCCCAGAATCCTTGGATAAAACCCAGAAAAACCCAGAAGGGAATTTGGCTAGTTTAGAATTTTGTTTTTCGACCCCCTTGGAGCCTCACCCCAGCAACGGTTACCAAATTCGACCTATTGGAAACTGCCTGCAAATTCCTCTGCAAACTCCTCCAAAACGATGGGTTCACCCCTGCTATCCAACTCCTAACTTCTCGGATGACCTCTTGGCCTGGATCAGCTACTCCCAAACACCATGAAATTCTTCTCAGTGGCCTCTGTGCTGTCCCTCTGCCCAAAAATGCAAATTGGTGGTATGTTGACTTAGCTACCTGAAAGCTCCAGTGAAAATGCCTACCCAATGCTGCTATCTCAGTTCCCTGACCTCCCGACAAGCAACAAGATCGTTGTTGATCTCAAACTCCCTCTGCATGATTCCTCGCTGCCCAGAAATATGCACTCCCCTCTCTACACTGGTTACTGATGTGTGTTGTTGCCGCGAAACTCCTGAAAAATCCTATAGAATAGCTTCCCTAGGGCGGGCACAGATAGTCCCCCGAAATAGGGGTTGAATCTCCCGCTTGAGAGACTCAGGGCTAAACAACTAGTAGACTTGTTAAACAACAAAGTGTACAGATGAGTGTTTGTTTGCAAATGTCAAAGATACCAAATGGAGGCCTCCAAGCTCTATTTATAATTGCTAGTCCTCTCCCTTGGTGGTCCCCACTTTCCACTAATAAAATATTACTTTGCCACCATTCTTAATTAAAACAATAATTTCTACTTTTCTCCCACAAAATAATATTTTCTCCTTTTTATTTAATATCACCAAAAACTGGCAAACCTACTTAGTGAATTTTGCACTCACAAAAATTGGGAACATTACAGTTCTAGAAGGAAATACACATTTGCTGATGAGATTGATAGAGCTGCTACTTGAGACAATGAAAGAAATAAAAACATGTGAAGGTGAGAAATATATACCTCAAACATGAAGGTTAAAATAAAATGATTTATTTAAAACATGTTTCATCTAAACTTACAAAGCAATGCTAGAGAATTTAATAATTCTATGGTTGGTAATGCATGATATAAAAGATTGTTAAAGATTACTTTAAGTTGAACAACTAAACTAAGAAATTTGACTTATGTACCAACATTTATTATGTTCATTTTTTTTGTAAACTCTCCCATCGAAGAGAAGTTAAAAAGGAACATGAAAGTTGACCTCCACATGGCATATGACTATGTGGATTGGGAGTTTCTCTTAATGATCCTATATAAAATTGGTTTCTTACACAGGCACGTGAAGTGGATAATGTCTTGCTTAACATCAACGTCTATGGTTTTTCTCATCAACGGGGTGCCAACTCATTTCTTCAAAATTTATAAGGGGCTCTGCCAAGGATGTGCACTATCTCCAATTCTTTTCATTTTGATCATGGATGCCTTCAATAGGGGAGTTAAGTCCAGGTTTGAGGAAACATTGATATATGGATGCAAAATCTCCAGAGGATGAAAAATCTCTCATCTAATGTTTTTCTATTATGTACTGTGTGCTGATGAAACAATACTCTCTAAGTGGGTCACTTTTCATAGGATCTTCATGGATTTCGGTAAATCTTCTGGGCTCTAATAAACAAAGACAAAACTGAATTGATATATGTGGTGGTGGATGACCAAGAAGTACTTGCAATAACGTCCTTGTTTGGAATAAAAATTCGCTCTATGATAGATGGCTTTAAATACCTGGGATATTTTCTAAATCCCAACAAGTACTTATTGAATGATTGGGACTGACTTCTCTCTCTCTCTCTCTCTCTCTCTCTCTATATATATATATATATATATATTGTTGGGACCAAAGATGGCTGACATTAGGCGGCATAGTCATTATGATAAAGGTTGTCTTGACTAGCATCTCGACCTACTGAATGCATCTCTTTCATCTTCCGTAATCTTTCATTAACAAGATAGACTTAGTGGTGGCTAAGTT
Organism: Pinus taeda; assembly: GCA_000404065.3. Classification (NCBI taxonomy): domain Eukaryota; kingdom Viridiplantae; phylum Streptophyta; class Pinopsida; order Pinales; family Pinaceae; genus Pinus; species Pinus taeda. The sequence continues at coordinate 9,675 of APFE030993149.1, forward strand.
TGTTTGGTCTAGTTTTTGGTGCAGTAAAGAAGATCCATCTAATTGGGTTAAAGTCCATTGCCAAGTTGATTGTATGTGGAGGTTCAGGCATTATTGACACATGATCCTTTAACCTAGCCCTTTTGGCAGCACATTGGTGGAGGTTATTTTGTGAGAAAGGGCTCTAATAGAGCATAATGAAAGACAAATACTCTCTTCAATGCATACTTGAGGAATGGATTGTTGAGGGGGCACCTTCAGCTAGCTAACATTCCAAGATTTGGGGCAGTATTAGAGTTGTCCTTCTATGGCTAAGCAGTAACCTTTGATGGGTGGTTGGAAATGGACAAAGGATCCACATTTGTTTGGATGCCATCAAGGGTTTCAGTGGATGCCACTCTCCTCCAATACGAATAATCAACTCTCTCTCCTATATGGCGATGAACACCCTTGTTGGCCTGTGGGAGAGATATATACCTGTCTGTGTTGCTCAGGATTGGCCACATTCATGGAAGATTGGTTTATAGGAGGACATGACAACTGAGTGGGAAGACTATCATAGTAGTCTATGTATGGTCAGTATCCACTTATCACTAAGTCTGGATAAGCTAGTGTGGGGGGGGGGGGGGGGGGCAAATGGTCAATGACATAATCCCTGTCAAGGAGGCCTACAACCACATCACTTCGACCTCTCTTCCCCTACCATTCACATAATGCACCTTGCTCATTTGGAAATGGGATGCTCCCTTGGAGCTAAAATGCTTCTCTTGGCTCACCATCCATAATAGAGTCTTGACCTAGGACAATCTTCTCAAGAGAGTCTTTTCTGACCCTCGATGGTGCTCTCTTTACAGGATGGATTTGAAGAATGACCCACACCTATTCCTGCACTATCATTTTGCCTCTAAAATATGGGTGGATGTATCAATTCTTTTTGGAATCCCTGTTGTTAGTATTATATCCTCCATCTATAATTGCATACTCCTTTGGAACTACAGAATGAAGGTCTACAAGAGTGTCCCTATTTATGTTCTATGGGCCATTTGAAGGGCTTGTAATGCCCTTATTTTTGAAGGAAAATCTCTGGACATCAAACAAGGTGCTATAGGTATAATGGCATTCTTCCAAGAGATTGTCCCTTGGCAACCAAAAATCCCTCGTCGATCTATCTCTTATTTTGATGTGGAGGGAATTTATCCAGTATGTTTCTTTGATGGGGCTTCCTCTGATGGTGACTATGAATGTGGGGTTGTTCTTCATTTCAACCCAGATGTTCACTTCAAATTCTCCTGGTATGGTGGTAGACGACACAATTGTAGGGTTGAGCTATTAGATCTTTGGGGTTCTTTGCAATTTTCTTCCTGGCTTGACATTGACAAAATCATAATCATTGGAAACTCCTTATCTACGATTAACTGGGTGAAAGGAATCTTGTCCCTTGATGTCCCTGATCTCTCCCACTAGTTTCTATAGATTAGGAATTTCCTGCCTCTCATCCCAAAAATCTACTTCAGGCATGTCTACCGGGAACATAATTTAGAGGCAGATTCTCTTTCCACTCTCGGCCGCCCCCTCTGTCGTGGGTTCAAGTTCTTTGAATTCTTTTCTGGTGATCGGAGCAATGCCAGGGTTTTTTTTAGATCTAGTTCCCTCTCCTATCTTTGATTTTTTTGTTTCCATTTTTGCATTGAACTGAATGGCTTTTTGTTGGTTTCCCCTATTTATGATTTCTTTTTTTCCTATTTTCGGTGATGCATCTCTGTCTATTTGGATTGATGATTTGACACTACAATAGATTATGTCATGAGATAGATGCTGGTGGAACATACTTACTCTTGTCTGCAATCTATCTTGTAAAGAATTGTGAATATGTGAAATTTCTCTTTATTGAATGGAAGTTTTGTTTTTTCATCTAACAAAAAGAGATCCTTTTGTGCTATAAATTATTTATTCTTGTAGAATTTTTTATTCATGATGATTACCATAAAATATTTGACGATTGTATCCAAAATGGTAGTTTGATTCAAGATCTCTAATACAACTCTTTCTTTTGATTCCCTCAATGTTTAATGACATTTGAAACACTTTGGCAAACTTTTTAAAGTATGATGTAAATGATTCATTATGAATTTTTCATGTATGCAAACAATTGTATCAATATTGACTTTTGTAAAAGTATTCCAAACTAAATGAAGTTGAAACATGAAAATTTTAAATAAATTTAATACTTGGATCATGAAAAACTATTTTTAATAAATAACACAATCATTATGATTAAATAGGTAAACACTTATAAGAAATATATCTTAATGTTATAAATATTCTAGAGAAAAAGAAAATGAATAACCTTTTAAACATAAAAATTGACAACCATAAGATTATTATTTTTGGAATGTTGAAAAAGAAAATATTGGATTTTCCCCTTTTAAAATTGAGAAAGACAATAAAGAAATAATGATGACATGACATAGACAATAGACACATTTGTAAAGAAATAAATGTGGAAATATCCTCCTTATAAAATTTAGTCCTAAATAATGTTCCCACATGAAAATTAAAAATTCATATAATTATGAAATATCTAATTTTAATAAGTTATTTGTTTTCTAAGTACATAATAAAATATGTTTCATACATATATTTAGAATAATGAAAAAGAAGATAATACAAACAAAAAAACTTAAAATAATAACAAATCAAAGTTTGTTTAATATTTTTTACATAAATTTTATTTAGATATTTATAATTATTTAATAAATTTTTTATATATATTATAAAAATTATTATTGATATTTTTCTAATATTATTAATTTTTTTTAAATAAAAAATAATTATATGTATATAAATTCTTATAAACAAAGAAAATAAAATATTTTTTAATAATTTTTAAATACTATTATTTTAATATTGTTTTAAATAAAAATTAAATTAGTTCTCTTATAAACCAAGAAAATCAAATAGGTTAGTTTAAAAAAAAAAAATCATAATTCCGATTTGTGTATCTTATGGCAGTGCGTTTAATTAAATTATAAAGTGAAAACAAGAAAAGCCTCAATCTCTCTCCACGTGAAGGTACGTGCATATTCTAATATGCCTCGAGCTCCGCGATTAAGGCAGAAAGATAATGATTCGACACCTAAGAAAATAGATGTTATCAACAAATATCTTCACAAGTCTATGTTATCTTTAGTCTGCATTGGGCTTATTCTTCCACGACTGCTCTTGATAAATGTTGGTTGTTGTTGCACAACGAACCCGTGGTTGGGACCAACTGCATGCATTCTCTTCACGATTTCACTGGACTGCACTACATAGTAGGATTCATGGAAGTCTTCCATCCATACCCAATGAAAACAAAGGATAAAACAACTAAAACAAACAAAAAAATGGGCACACATTGGAATTATATTTTACTAACCAGAAGCAAAGATGGTATCCAGAAGGTTTGGGGAGTCATAATTTGGAACAATGTTGTACATTTTCTTGCTACAAGTCCTTGTTTACATTACTCTTGTGATCCTGAGGTGATGCCAAAAATGGATTTGTCCATGCAATGAAAGATCCTTTCACTCTTCTGCAAGTGTTGCTTGCATCATTGTTTCTCTCTTCATGTGGATATTCACAGTGTTTAGATCCATGGATTTAGATCACAATTCAGATTTAAGGCACAAATTTGAATTAGTAGCAAGTAGGTTGTAGTTCATCTTTTAATGAAGCCAATTGATCTCCATATTCAAGATACTAGACATTGAAGTTTTGTGCACATTCATCGCATATTCAACGTAGTTCTTTAAACACATTTGAATATAATAGGTCCAACGACACACCATTGGGAAGGAGTTTTCTTGTCACTTATGCTAACAATACAAATGCACACGAGATCATTCGGGCTACACTTTCACCAACAATATTCAAGCAAACAAAATGTATCACGACATCAAATTTTGCCGAAATGCACAAGTCACAATCCAGGCTACCCAAAAGTGATTCCATCCATCAAGATTCATGAATCAAATTGAGATCTGATGATGGTCAACACATAGAGCATGGTTCTCCGGTCCATGCCATTTGATACCAAGACTCCCACAACTTCCAATGTTCAAGCTCCATTAAAAAGGACTTTCCAGCTTGGATTTATTAATACTCCACACAAACCTTGATCCACACTGCACCACATATCCAATCCACACTGTAGATATGTCCGTGTAGGCTCAAATCTCAACACAAGCCTAAGCACTATAACACTCTTATACCAATTGAAAATAATTAAAGAAAATCAAAACTTAATTCAAGAGACAAAAACATGGCAGAAAAGACTTTTAAGCCTAAGTATCTATTCACAAAGAATGATGATACAATATTTATACATCAAGCTATGTCTTAAGATAGTTAGTCTATATTGGACATGAAATCTTTTTGTTGAGTGAATATCTCAAACACACACCAATCTAGGAGGCTAACTAGTTGGAAAGAATATCTCAATCAACTAGACCTCAACAAACTCCCAAGTATTAGTAACACACTCATTCTAGAATTGACGAGCACATCAAAGACAAGTAGGAATTATATTTCGCAAGTTTCATAATTTTATTATTTTAGACTTATTGATTGTGAGTATGAGGCTAACGATCTCATTAGAGGAAATTTTAGCCTAAAAGTAGCCTCCTAAGGAAAAATAATAAAATAATAGTTAAAATAATAAAATAAGAGTTATGAATTTGAAGGGAAAGAAAATAACTAATTTTTTAATTGTATTTTTGACATATCTCCTTATAGGTTTACTCAAATTTCAAGTGTAGACACTCGTTGGATGCATAATTAAATTCCACATCCAACAAGTACCCAGTATGAATAATTTTGAGAAGATCCGCATTAATAAAAAAAAATGGAGATACATTAATGTATCTCCATTTTTTTTATTAATGCGGATCTTCTCAAAACTATGCATAATGGGTACTCGTTGGATGTGGAATTTAATTCTGCATCCCACAAGTCTACACTTGAAATTTGAGTAAACCTATGACAAGATAAGCCAAAAATACAATTAAAAAATATTTTTTCTTCTTTTCCCTCTAAAATATTTACATGTACCTCTTTTTAAATTTAAAGGATTTTGATTGGTTTACATATTATAACATGGAAATTACATGAAAAATTCATGGGAATTTTTAGGCTGAAATTTCCTCTAATGCTTCTCAAAGATAAGCTACCATCGCCCGAGCTAGTTTATTTATGCTGCATCTCGGTGTTTATGTTTGTATCTATATATTGTTGTGTTCCTGTATAAGTTTGGATCATTGTCATCGCTAAATAGAAGAAATAGTCTCGTTCATAGTTTGGGGGATATAATAGAGATGATCAAGCTAACACATTTTTCAAAGCATCAAAAGCTTTTCGATCAGTGTGATCCCAATGGAAGGGAACCCCTTTTTTTAGTAAGTGAGTAAATCCTTTTGTAAACTTTGCTTAGTTAGGGATGAATTGTCATTGAATTTTAGCCTTCCCTTGAAGGCGTTGTAACTAAATGAGTGAAGAGGGAGAAGGCAAATCAATGATCACTTGAACTTTCATAGGTTCAATGGAAATCCCATTCTTGGACTCTACGAATCCTAGAAGTCGACCAAATTGAACACAAACTACACATTTATGTGGATTTAACCTTATGTTATAATGTAGACAATGTAATAAGGTTGCTTTGAGATTCATTGGATGATCTCCATGATGTTTAGAGTGGGAAAGAAAACCATCCAAATAAAGTTGCACTATATGTTTGATATCATGGAAAACATAGTTCATTGCCCTTTGGAAGGTTGCACCAACATTCTTCAGACCGAAGGGAAGTATGCGATAGGAAAACATACCCCAAGGACAAATAAATGCAATTTTATATTGGTCTAACGAAAGGGTGTTGATCTGATTGTGACTGAAGAGGCCATCCATAAATGAAAAAAAATCTCTCCCGTCAAAATCATCAACGATTTAGTCGATAAAAGGTGTTGGGTAGTTATCCTTGGGACAAGCACGGTTGATATCCCTACAATCGATGCATACCTGGATTGTACCTTTTTCTTCATAACGAGAACAATATCTGAAACCAAATTGGTTGAAGGAACAAGATAGATAAAGTCACCATGCAAAAGTTTTTCAACTTATGCTTTTATGGAAGCAACTTTCTTAAGGTGAACCAAACATAAACGTTGTTGAACTAGTTTAGCATCCAAATAGATTTTAATCTCGTTCACAACATCGTTTGAATCTATGCATGGAATCTCTTTGTATGTGCAAGAAAACACATCACGAAATTCTTAAAAAAGGTCCTTATAAATCTTAATCTCTTTGGGAAAAGAAGATGCACCAATATGCACATTTTCAATAACTCCATTTTTTATAGAGATATTGAGGGGTATGGTCTCTTCAATATTTGGTAAATTCTGTCTGAAATTCACCTCATGAATAGAGATAGAACGTGAAAATGCCCTAGTAATGTTGGGTGAATAAAAATTCTCAATATTGTTCTCAAGAATTTCAGGCAAACATGATCAATGATGACTATTGTCCCATGTGTTTCGTCTGACATCATGATCTCCATGATGCTTTTGTCAGTGGAAAATATGTCATTGAAAGGGTCATAATTCGAACCTGAATCTTGGGAATGATCAACCTAATTTACTAAGGTATTAGTATAAGGATTTGCCGAACAAGTCAAGTAAATAGCTTCATAGTCTAGCTCAACAAGGTTGGGTGACATATGGTCTCCAAATGAATCAATGTTGGAACTGTCAAGTACTATCCAGGGATAAGTTGGAATAGTACAAGACAAAATCATATTGATCGGGGCAATCAAATTGTGAATTTCAGGAGGAGGGAGCATAAAATTTCCCATTAAGGATGAATCTTTAAGCAATCCTATCCCAACATCTTGATAAGGGTGTGGGGATTCACCCACAAGTGGAATACTTCCAGTGGTTTGGGAATCAATGGCAAGAAAGGCAAGATGATCTAGGGCCACAATGCCCTCTTGGTGAGGGAAATCAATCATCCTAAAATAGTTTGAGACTACGACTTGCATGGCATAAATCCATGTTTGACCTAGTAAGAGAATATAATCTAAATATCCGTCAATGACTTTGGCCTCTACCGAGACTATTTTTCCAACTAATTCTACTTGTAATGAATTCAGGATCCCCTAAGGTTTAAATTCTCTTCCATTGAAATATCTAAGGGTTATTAGTGACTAATTAAGCTATGGAAAACTGATGGATTTCCAACAAGAAATGACATGATGCAAGTTGAGGCACCTTCATCTTTGATTGTGCGGTGGATAGTTTTACTTTTGACGATAACTTGAATCATGCATGCCAGTTGGGGTGGAAATTTAGGAAAATGGTTCTCATGATTAAATAAAAAAATATTTGAATCCAAAGGGTTTACTCCAATTGCTGCTAGTAAAGATTTATTTTGGGTAGGACAACTCTGCAACACCTTGAGAGCTGACATAGCTGAAGGAGTTTGAGTTAAATCCTCAACTATGTTGTAATTTTGTGCAGCACTCGCATGAGGATTAAATGTTGACTTATGAATCATTCCTTTAGGATTTTTGATAGTCAATTCAACAGTCGGTTTATCTACCTGGAGAGGACCAGAAGTGGGTTGAGTAGAGCTAGAAGGTTGATCATTAACCTTTCCAGTTTAAGGGTTCATGTTTCCACAGTCCTTATTCCTTGTAGCCACCAAGACATCATCCTTATTTATAGTAGTCGTTAACATCATTACTTGGGAAGAGGAGGATGGGTTCTGTGCAACTACATTTTTCTCCTGGTTTGGGAAAGGATCTATAAAAATGACAAGTGCAGTGGATGAAACTTTAAAAAATCTATTGATATTTATGTGATGTGGATAGTATTTTGTAAAATTTTCGTCATTACAGATAAGGCATGGGTAGCGAGGACTTCACTTCTCATCAAGAGATTGATTCTTCTTCTTTTCCTATGGGGGGTTCTCTTGATTATTTTTCCCTTTACCTTTTTTCTTATTTCCGGATTTCTGAGATTTGCCTTTAATGGATTGAACAACATTTATCTTAGAAGAACCCAGAGGAGAAAGATTGATAGGGTTTTGATTGGTCATAGTGGAAGCATATTTCAAATTAGGTTGATTAGAATATTTGCTCGCTGATTGTTGAGCAACATAACCAACCACACCATCGACAGTGTGTGATTACTTCGAAGGAGAAGGTGGAATATTATACTAGGGTCACAGAGCGTTGGGTAACTTGTTATAGAGTGTGCTAGATTGGGTATAAATCAAATATAGATATTGAGCATGAGCAATGACTTGCTCTTCATTAACAAATCCGCCTTTAGCAATGTCCTCAGTTATAGTAGACAAGAGGGATTTGACACACACTATGCCAATAACTGATCGAGAATGTAAGTTTTGAGCAATCGATGTCGACGTCTCCACTCATGTATATGATTCGATATATGGGCAGTTTAGATTGTTTCAATGTGGTCAAAATATTAGTTTCAATTTCATGATGAATTGGTAATTGGAAATAGGTTAGGAATGTAGTTTCTAAGGCATTAAAGTTGTTGAATGAATCTCATGGTAATTCAACATACCACTTCGTTGTCATACCGACAAGAGTTCTCTAGGAAAGCCATAAACAAATAGAATCATCATTCAAGGAGTTGGATGAACACCATAAATTATAGGTCATAACGTGAGTGGATGGATCTTCTCCAGGATTTTTGTTAAATTTCAGAATGTCACTCAACAATTTATTTGGAATAGCTGACCACCAAGGATAATGAAAAACTGGGTCATTCATTGGCTAAGATAAATCTGGTAACTCAAGTGTTGTCACAAATGGAAATTATGTATTAAATTCCATCCATGGAGGTTGACCATGTGGATAAAGGTTAACCGATGGTGGAGGATATCTTGGGTATGACGAAATGGGTTGAGAAATCAGTATTTGCATTCTAGGATAAGGGAGATTTTGATAACTAGGATAACCATAACTAGGTTGTCTAGTTCCATGAAAACCTTGGTAAGATTGGAATGACTAAGTTTGGATTTTATGGCCTTGATAAGGTATTTGTGGAATGGTTGATGGGCCAACAGGAATTTGCGAAATTCCTTGGAATGGTTTCCCAAATGGATTTTGCATCATTCCAATATTGGATTGACTGGTTGGTACATGTGGCATGCTATGCACAGGTTGGTTTACTTGCATCTGAGGTATAGACTAACCAAGAGGTGGAGTTTTTACTGCACCCCTAAGAGGCTGGGTAGATGGGATTTGAGAAATCCTAGATATCATTGGAAAATTTTGTATTTGGGATACAACCTGAATAGGTTGAATTACTTAAGATGTAACATGGGCAAGTTGAGGTATGAACTAAACATGTTGTCAAGTAGGAAATTAGGGCATTTTTGAAACATGCTAAGAGGTCGAGGTTTGAGTTAAGACCAAACCAGGCTGAACGATCAACATAGGATGCCAAGGACCAACAACCATCCCTAGTAATGGAGGACCCATAGGAAGAGGACTTGAATAGGGTGGAGCACCAACTTGTAGCATTTGATCAGCAGATTGGAAAATTCCAACAACATTTTGCCCCCTTGCTAGAGGATAAGGAGTGTACATAGGTATCTGCCCCCCAGTAGGAGGGTATCCAAGATAGGACATATAAGGTTGTTGTGGATGTTCTTTTCCATGCACCATAATGCTTCTCCAAAAAAAATTGGGATGCAATAGGTTGGGTAGGTTGGGAGGTGCTTGTTAAGGAGAGACTAGATGGTATACCAGATGAGGATGATAAAGGATAAGTCCATGAACTAGTCGACGCACCAGAAAAGGTTTCAGATAATGACTAATATCCAGGTGGCACATATGGACCACCATACAAATGAGTTTGTGGTGAAGTTACAAACATAGGAGTTGTTGCAACTCCAGTCGATTCACTCATAATAGTAGAGACATGCTGAGATTTTTTCGTTGATTCAATCATGGTTAAAAATTCTTGAAGGATTTTGTTGAGGGAATTTGAAAGGCGAAATAAAACAAGGAGTGAGATGTAAAGGAGCTTGTGTTTGAGTACTAGAGGTAAAGATGGGAAAGTTTTGGTACAGAGGTTGTAAGGTATGCAAATAGGAATTTAAGGGCTAGGAGAATCCTATTCAGTAATTTCCTCTATGCTCAAAAGGAATGGTGTAAGTTGTTCTCCATTAGGACTGAAATATATAGGTTGTGGTTGAGATGAAGGTATAGGAAGAGAAGAATGAGTTTATGAAGTAACTGGTTCAATTATTTGTGGTTCCCTAGGTTGTATAATCTCAAGTTGTAAAGTGTCTAAATCTACAAATTCAGGTTCAATGACTTTAGGTTCTAATGTTTCAAGGGCTTCAACTTCAACTTATTCAGACTCACCAATTGGTAAGGATGTAATTTTAGGTTTGGTACTTATGGGAAATGGTGATTTTGGTTGATTAAATTCAGACATGGTTCTAGAAGGGGTAGCTTTTGAAGCACTAGGTTCAATAGTTTGTGTTTTCTTATTCTTACGATGACTAGGTGTTTCCTCTGGAGGTAAATGAGGCAATATTTGCATTCTACATGAATGAAGAGGGTGTTTAGGGCATTCTTCCATGACGAATTAATTAAGTTTAGAAATAAAAAACACAAATAAAACAAAAGGGGTAACTAGGCAAAAGGCTTTACTAAGTCACTACGAATCGTAATATATTGTTTCCATTATGTGTAGGTAATCTCCCCGAATGTTGTGTTCGGTGTATCAAAGTAAACAAGGCGACCGACTCAGTTACCTATGGCAGGATAACAACCTAATGGGGACTTCCAAAATATATTCAGAGATACGTGGAAGTGTAGTCCCTAGTAGTGTTTTCTAATGTGTCATGTATGATAGGAAGTATTCTTATATACTTTTCATACATTGAGCACCATCTGATATACCCGAGGGTATGTGGAGAACGATTTGATATACTTACGTACATGGAATACTGACTACCCCCAAAATATAACGCAAACAAGTAATGGCAACTCCTACATTTAATAATGTCATAACATGTCTTCTAGCCTAGAACACTATGTGTTTCGTTAATGTTCCAAATTATCCTTAGGTTAATTGAATATATTTTAAAGTTGATCTTCAATTAAGTTTCAATTTTAAGGCTCACTGTACGAATTCACTTGAACTCCCTATGATGCGACTGACATGATGAAAAAGAATTCTTTCATTTTGATGAAGATCTATCTATGGGAAGGAAGAAACAAACAATGATGAAAAAATCAAATATGTAGCAAACAAGAGATTCTTAATCAAATCTTTCGATGTACTATTCCCATGCAATCAAAAACCCTATGTGCAATGCAATAAATTGAAAATTTTCTTTTCTTTTCCTTTCAATTTTCAAATGCAATGATAATGAAAATGAAGCTAGATTATTGACCAAACGAAATCACATAGAATGGAATTGTAATATGAAAATTATTTTTAGCCAATCAACAATCAAGCCAAGTGTTCACAAACCCTAATTGACAAGAAGAAATACAAATCAAACAAACTCTCATCAAAATGCGATCAAAGTCAAATGTAAATGCACTGATGGCTTCAAAGAGACAAAGACTAGTTTAGCGACTTAGGAAAATTCATTGGATCAAATCAAAACTAAGAGTAAGGCATAAAAATGCAATTTTTGCATCTTGCAAGAACCATTACAGTCTAGAGGACAGAACCAATGCGATGCATCACACAAACAAAGAAACACAGATATGCTAGGTCGCTCTTTCTCAAACCATAAAGTGCATTGGGGCTAATTTTGTTTAAAAAACGAAACAAAAACCCTATCAAGCTCATAATCATGTTTTCCTTAGACTAATTAATGTCTAAACAACTCAAATTTAGTCAGATTGGAAGGTATAAAATGACTAGGAAAAGGAAACCACTATAGGAACATCTCATTCCCTAATAGGGTCGCCAAGTTGTTTGACGAAAAATGTTCTTCACTAGAAATAAGTCAATTCCCTAAATCTAGTGGCTTGATCTAGAAACAATAGAAACAAAAGCCTTGTTCTTTCCTTAGAGAAATTAGAGTATGGAGGAAAGAGTTACCTTGAGTCCAACACAAGTTTTCCTCTTCTCCCTGCTTGTGAACTTTAGCTCTAGCTCCAAACGCTATAAATGGAACCTGCAAAACAATTATAACAAGCATGAAAACTACAAGATACAAATAACATATACTAAAATTTCCAATCAATGAGTTAATAAGGAATTGAAATACATATGCATAAAATAGACATAAGTATAGGAAAACAAAGTATTTTGTATTAATCAAATGTAGGAGAAGATTACAACCCTTTTATCAATCTTCACCATGTAGATGTCTCCCACCTAACTTGTCCTTCCTTAGCCACAAAGAAAGCCTTAAATCAAAACTCAAGGATGGTTCCTTAGGTAAAAAGCAACAACATCAAGGCATAACTAGGAGTATCCAAAATCCAACCTAGACTCCATGGGAGGCAATGAATCTATATGGTAAATAGGGTAGTTTGGGGTTTACCAATCTAGGACTTAGATCCACATAAGAGGGAGGATAAGCTCTAGGTATAAGAGATAATACCTCTAGGATAGGAGTTTGAGATCTCAATCAATATTAAATGGTTAAAACCACCTTAGAAGCTTTTGGAAATAGAAGATTCAAAATTATTTTTTATTTTTCTCGAAATTCTAGAACCATTGCACTTGTAGTGAAGACAAGATGTGTTGTTCAGTGCAGTTGCTTGCTTATGCAACATACAATAGTGAAAGTTGATATAAGAGAAAGTGTGATGGGTCCAAAAAATAGGTTTTTGTGCTGATTAACCCAAAAAACTTAGACTTTTTGGAGAGATAATGCTTAAGGATTTACAAAGGGATGATTGCAAAGTGTCAATGATGTTGGTTGATCCAATTTCCAGGTCATGTGAGTAGATGTGACAAAGGACTTGTAATACAGAGCATTGAATTATTTCAAGGAAATATGTGCCAATCTATAATTAATACCTATAGCTACCCCAAGGTTACAAAAACCTTCTTTCTAAGCTCTCTTCCTTTCAAATATAAGAATTTTCTAGAACTATGTTCCCATGACAAAGTTTTCATGTAGTCCATCCACTTGAAACTACTCTGGAAAGAAATTCCTTCATCAAATCCACAACAACTCCTAAAATGATATCAAATCCATGAGTTAGTAGGTACTCCATCATTTCAAGTGTTAATGATCAAGGTGGATATCGATGGTTGCCCACTTCTTCCACTGATTGAACATAGTTTTCCACCTTGGTAGTTTTGTTATGATTTTTTGGGTCCTACATTTTCAAGGCCATTTTAAGGCCCTTAATGATGTTTTTTGGGAAGTTGGATTCATGTTTGACATGCTCAAACCATGCCATTGTATTTCGCAGTTCTAGCTTTCTAATGAGCTAATATGCACCCCAAGCAAAGATTGTATTCAAAAGTTACACCCTGAGGAAGTTGATGTATCATCTAACCACCTCAAGGCCCACAAAAATTTTGGTGATTCACCTCCTAGGTTTAGGGATTTTGACCTTTGGGGTTTTAATTTATATTGCAAATGAGTGTAGCGAACATCTCTATCTCTAAAAGATAAGCTACAATCATTCTACCCAATTTGTGTTTTACTATATTTTGTTATTTTATACATTAATAAAAGTTGGGTTTTCATTGTATTGTTATGCTATTGACTATATTTTTATTTGTGCACTCCATTTCCTTTCCCACCTTCAAGGATATATACCAAAATGCATGCGTGCATAGTTAGTATTTGCACATTTTCATAATTACTCATGCATAGTTGCTCATTGCACCATGGCATTGATTTCAAAATACCACATTCTTGTACCATTTATTCCACCATAATGAATTGGAAGGTCTAGCTAATGCCTCAACACATCAATGAGCCACATCCTTGATACTTGATCAACCATCTAGTCGCCTTACTTTTTTAGCCGAACACAACACCCAATGCTCTCAATGTTAGAAAAAAGGTTATAGTCAAGGACACTAATACAAGTAGGGAGACCATTAAATGCTTCTGTATCACTATAGCCTTTCAATATCCATCCACATTATGGACTTGCACATGGCTAATGTTGTTAGCATTCACTTCTATGGCATGCTTATATCTCTTTATCTTCCTTAATTATTACTCATAACTAGCACAACATTGCATTCCATATATTTCATATGTACGCATTTAAAAGTTTAAACAACTTTTATATCTATCGCGAGCCTCTAGCTATTACCATATCAAGTGGAGATTAATTCCCATGAATGCATCTACATGACATAATAGTACCACTTTTGATATTAAATCATGACCAAGGGGAATCTCACCTAAATTCCCTTCCAACATTTATGCAAAGCAAGCATGTTAATTCATACTAGATGTCATCAATTTATTTGATACTACATAATCCATTGGTATATTACAGAGGTTCACATACTTCTCCATAAACCTCTTGATCAACATTCTATTATTCCCATATTTTCTTCTTATGACTAGTTATCATATGCTACAATAGTATCGACATTTTCAACCATGCCATCAACCTTTTCCCCAGATAAAGAATCAATTATTAACAACTTTAATTGTCATACCATCATCATTATTTCATATATATATATATATATATATATAAATATATAACAACATGCCACCCTTAGTCCATAAATATGTTATATGCATGTTCAAGCATTTCTATATGCGCTAATACATATCTATATGCACCAAGAATTCATTCTCAATATGCCCTCTAATGCATATTAATTTAACTATTTGTCTATCACATTTGTAACATTCTTATGCTTTACAACTATCACATACCAACTCTTTCAACATTAGGTAAATACATTAAAATATCCAGAGAATAGTTAAGAAAAACCCCTTTATTAACATGATTGTCTTATTGGCCAAGTTCCTCATTTATTGCTACAACAATATCATTAGCCTCCTATTGCTTCTCGTAGAATTTTTTTTAGTTTATTGTGTTATATGTGGTTGTCCCCAAATACCACTAGATTGTGTAGCCTCGTGTGCTCTTACTGTACTCATTTGTGCATTATTGCCCCCTTATATGAGGACCTTCTAGCCAAGTTGCTCTTGGCCACTTTACATTTCCAACCATTGTATCTTATTGACAAGGAATTTGAAATATTTGCTTACCTTTTTGGGTCAATCTTACCTAGCTTTACCCTGTCTCAATATTCAACAACTATAGTGCCTATACATTTTTCTTGTTTTTCCTTGGCCAATTGGGCCTCAAACTTTACCTCTTTAGTCAATATTATAGAATATTTTAATGTTGCATTCATATCTTCTTTTCCAACTTCATATAAACTACTCTATTTTGCACCTACTTGTTGCTTCATTTGGACATTCCATTATTTCATAACATTGCAATTAATGTCTTTCCAACTTCATATGGTGTTTTTGCAAGTATCATCTCTTTGCAAGCAATGCTAGTGTTAAACCTATACATTCTCTCCTTTCATATGCCTTCTTAATATGTCCAATGTGGAAATCATTACTTTTCTTATATTCTTCCTTGGTTTTGTTATCCATTCCAATTCTTTAAATGTGCTCAATATTCTCTACATACATAACAATTCTCATTCATTGTTGTCATCCCTCCATGAATGCTTTAATATCTTCCAATTAGTTTAAACACACTTATCATGGCATCCTGTACCATTATCCCTAGGTATCCTTAGAATTTTTCCCATTTGGAATCCACTTCCGTTTATGAGATAACTCTCTTTGAGAAGTCCAATCGTATCATTCTAGAACCATTCTAAATTATGTAGTGCCTAATTAGCACCCTTTAGGGTGAATGATACTTCATTCTTTCATCCATTTAATGCCTTACTTGTGTACCATGGTTTTACTAAGTACTCCGATATCAAGTGTATGTATTGCTCTAAATTTTCCAAACATAGTTGTTGCTTCCTGGCTTGCAACTCTTCCCAATTTTCATATACTTTCCCAAAAACATGATGCTCCCATCCCATGAGCAACACATCATTTAATTTTATTTCAAACATACATTACAACCATCATTACTTGATTAACTTCCTTTGGATTCAAGGCTAAGAAATTTACTTTAGCTTGTTATGCATACTAATGGAATTCTTCATCTGGTAGCTTGTTCCATGCTTCTTATCCCCACAATGGTTACTTGGTTATATATAATTAGCTATAATAGTCATGATACTCATGGATTTTATCTTCATGTCGGTATCTTCTATACGCTATCCAAACATTCTCCTATAACATAACATACTTAGACATGAAAAACAAGAGCTCATATGGCTCTTCTTACATGTAAACATTTCTTTGCTTCATATTTTAGGCAGCTACAATGACAAAATCAATCTATATCTCTTCCTATGTAATATTAACCATTATTGATTAAAATAGATATACTATATATCTTCTTTTATGGATCCTTCATTCTTCATAAATGAACTTAAAATTTACTTTGAAATATACCCTAACAATTCTAATTCATGGCATTCAATCACATTGTTAACATACCATGATATAAAACCCACTCTTGGGGTGTTCCTATTCACTTAGCAATACCACCTTGTAGGATCAAAGGTGCTCATTTGATAATGTCACTTGTGCTTAAAATATGTAATTATGGAGATTGATCCATTTGATGGTGGGAGATATTTTAGCTTAAATAGTGACTGGAGGTTCACAAATTAACTTGACTTTGAAATATAGAATGGTAGAGATTAATCATGATTGACAATCCACCATCATTTTGGAATCATAAATGCTCAACCAATAACAATGTATTTTCATCCTAATAAAATCTCATGATGGTGCCTATCCCACCACCTTTTGCCTTTGTACTACACACCATTACCATCCATATAATCAGGGAACCCCAAAATTCCCAATTTTCACAAACTTTCACGATTTACAAAAATAAATAATTCTTTTGTGCAGATGCCATGAGACACCAAATTTGACCTTCCTTGACAAATTCAAGCATGCAAATATCAATTCAATGCACCTATCAAATTAAAATTTATGAGCCAATTAAGCTTTGCCTTTCACCTAAAATTTAGAAATTTTCACAACTTTCCCAAGCTTCTTCCATGACAAACTCTATAATTTCATAGTATGGCCCAATATGTAGCCACAATTCAAAAATTTGGGCCTCTAGAATTCACCTACTATCCAATTCAACCACATATAGACAACTCCAACGCCATAATTTCTAAATTTAACCATTTTCTTTTCACAATTTCTCTACTTGGGAAATGTCAAACATTTAATAAGCAACTTGTAAATTGAGAGAAATTCCCAAACTACACTTGCTACAGGAGAGTTGTTGTACTTCTGGACAGTTTGACTTCAAGACAATTTTTCAAGGATTTGGAGCAGGTGTTGGTAGTGCTTAAAGAATCTATTTTGTAGAAGACATCATAGTATTTCCAACCATACCACTTTCAGCCCAAAAATATTCCAGGAAGGCAATCAAAAGTGCTTTGCAAGTTGGCGTTGCATTTTTGTCGAAGACACCCTGTGTTTTTGGAGTAACCTTTGGAAAACTCATTTTTCTCAGCCTTGGGGAGAGAATTTTGCATTATTAAATACCCTATAGAAAAATAGACATCCTAATATTTCCAATGATACCTTCAAATCGTGATTTGGATTAGTGGAAGGCATCCAAAAGTGCTCTTCAAGTTGGAGCTGCAATTTTGTCAGAGACACCCTACATTTTTGGAGCGACCTTGGGAAAATCAGTTTTTCGCCCTACTTGAGTCTCTAAATTACCTTATTGAGGAGTCCATCTTGTAGCAGACTTCAAGATATTTCCAAAGAGCTATAAATTTTCAAATTTGGATTTTTTAAAGGCCTCCAAAATGGGGTTGGAAGAAGGCGTTGCGTTTCTGGAGGAGGTGTTGCACGTAGAAGCACTGTGTTGTGTTTTGGTGCTGCGCACTGGTGAACTGCGCTGCGCACGAGACAGAGTCTCCCAAAAATCATCAAATATCACTCAGACCAATACTTCAAGCGTGCTTTCCAGTTTCTTCATCCTCTAAGCCTCAGAAAAGTAAGTACGCTCATTTTAATTCCTTCTCTTCCTTTGGCAAAGGAAACAAAATGATTGTGAGTTTAGTCCTCTAGGGTTTTCTATGAGTTTCATGTTTTGAACTTGAAAATGATCAGTTGGAGCTTTGAAACCATAAAATCACTATCCCTATACCTCTATTTTCATGCAACTCATCATCCCCATTCATCAACAAATCATTTCCCTTCATTCCACTTCACCTCCCTACAAACCCTAGCCCTAATCTATCAAATTGGGCAGTTTCCCTCTAGGACTGTGTTTAAATTTCCTAGCTCATCTCCCCCATTCATTTCCCTTAATTTAACTTCCTAAGGATTCCTAAAATCCCTTTCTATCTCCCAAAATTTCCCTACTACCATCTCCCTTCCCTAACTCCCTTATTTCACCACTTCAATCACTTTTCACTGTTTTTTCCATTTTCCTATCATCTAGGGTTTCAAAATGGAAGGAGATTCTTCACCATTAGAGAAAAGAAAACATCATAAAGGGGGGAATATTATGAGGTATGAGCCCACAAATTGCAATGAGATCAATTCTTCAACATTCATAAGACAATGCTTTGAAGATGTCAACTACCTAGGGTTTTGTCAAAAAGTGGGAGAGGTAGGTTTTCATGTGCAACTCACTGATTTTATTGCCCCCAATATGAAAGGAGAAAAAGACACCATTGCAGGGATTGATTTCACATATTCAGTTGCTGCCATCTCTCTTGCCACATGGATACCAAATCATGGGGAATATTGGTTTAAAGTCATGACCCTAGACCTTGAGCAATACAAACCTTTCTTGAAATCACCTTACAAAGAGGCTCATTCACACATCATTCCATTCAGATACTTGCTGGAAAAGTATGTGCCAATGATAAAGGTTGTGATGAACTTTTTCACTTGTGAGTGTAGGTTTTCTAGATTGTATCAATACCACATTAGGCTTCTCATGCACTTCAAAACTATGAAACCCCTTAACCTATGTAACTACTTGTGTAGAAGTCACATCAAAATGTCTGAAAAGGTGAAAAGGAAAAACAAAGAGCATTACCCTAGCCTTTTTCATCACAGTTTGATAAAGTTTGTAGTCCTCCATTAGTTGGCAGAAAAGAACATAGCATGGGACACCTTTATTGAAGCAATGTTACACAGGCATGGGACTAGTTCGCCAAGCCATCACCAAGACACATCAGCATAGCCTATGGAGGTAGGGTTATCAAAAAAATCAGAGGTGGTTCACAAGGCACCTAGACCTGAGGTGACTAGAAGATACCAAAGAGAAAAAAGACTTGTGTTTGCTTCTCAAGCTGAGAAAAGGGCCAAGCCTTCTACATCAACACAACAGGGATCACATTTGCAGGATGAGGAGCTAATTGAGCATGATTTTGACCTAGTTGACTTGGAGGCAGCAGATGAGAATTAAAAATTGCAGCAAGATATCAAGGAGAAGGATTCCCATATCATGGAGCTCCTGGACAATTTGTCAAGGGCCAGATTTATCATTTCTTTCCTTGAGCAAGAAAACAGTCAACTCAAGGTCAAACAACTAATGATGGAAAAAGAGCAATCCAGGATGACGAGGCAAGAGGTCAAAGGTAAAGTAGTGCTAAAGAATTATGAGCATGACAAACAAGAAAAGCAGGTTTGAAGGAAGAGGCCTAGGACAAAGGGTCTCAAAAGAGCATTGCAGAAGGAAAGAGACCAAAATCTACTAGATGAGGATTTTGATATTGAAGACAAAATTGGTATGGAAATCAACGAAGACAAGGAATATTGGCTAAGAAAATTTAATGGTCATCTAGAGAAGCTTCTTGACAAGGATAACAGGGATAACCAGTTGTTGAGGCACATGGCCCACCACTACCAAACCAAAAACAAGATTTGCAACATCAAGGTCAAACAAATGCAAAACAAGCTAAAGGAAAAGATGATAAGGAAAACTTGGATATGATTTTTGAAGCATCCATGATAGCATAGTACACCTAATTTGGCACTTCTGGACCAATTTTGGGAATTTTTTGAGCGTTTTTGTTTTTGGTGAAATTTGGTGCAAATTCAAAGAAATACACTAGTTACATAAACACAGCGCCTTGGAACTGTGCTTTTTCCTTAGAGCTCCAAATGACAAGTGGCTTGCATTTCTAGAAAGTTGATAGCCTCTTATCAAAACCCATTTCCTCATATTGTTCAGAAAGGGCTCATATTTTGAGAAAAATGAGAAAAAGTGGTCACAAATCAACATTTTGTCCCTCTTTTTGACAGACGTTGCGCTTATGGAGACACCTTGGGAGAATGAGTTTTTGGAGGCCTTCCCATGGTTCATTTTCCTAAATTAAAGATGTTATGGAAACTAGACAGACAAGGATAGTTTACCGTTCTTTCAGATTTCAATTTTGACTTTAGGAAGGCACCTAACAATCGCCTCAAACTTGGCGCTTCACTTTTGCAATTTTCTGAGATTTTAATTAAAAATTTCACTATGTAATTTCTCAGATTTTCTAGTTTGACTTGAGTAAAGGTAAATTAATGATGTAAATTCAGTAGTTCAAATTCTTGATGGTGTAATCATGAATTAATTAGCATGATAGATTGTTTTTATGTTTAATTAGCCCTCATAAATGAAGAAAAACTCAAATCAAAGTCTAAGAGAAGAGTTTGTTTTTTACCTTCTCACTCTCACTTATTAGTTGAGATATTCTTGGAAACTATTCCACCATTCATGGATTCGACCCCTGAAGGTGGGGAAACTATTTATTTTAGTCTATATGTATCATTTCTCATTTAGAGAGAAGGGTTGGACATTTAAGGAGAGAGTTCTTGTAACTTGTGCTTCAACATTTTCAGGAAATCAAATAACAGTTGCAGCTATTATCTAGGAATTCAGGTGCAGTGAGTTTGTGACCTTGTTTCTTCTCTATTATAGTTTCATATGATAGATATTCATCTCTTCTTTTTATTCATGAGTTTCTTCAGTGATTTTCCTAATTTTATAAACAAAATTCTTGTCTTTAAGCTCTATTTTGATGCAATTATCACTATATGTTATTTTCTTTCTAGCTTAATGAATTCATAACATATATGTTCATTAAGTTTTCTTATTTCTTCTGAAACACTACACTACATTAACAAACCTTAAGCTGTCACAAAACTACTGCTATCTTTATTCTTTATATTTCTGTTGTTGTTACTCTTTGATCTTTTGACATAGTTACCTAGTTTTCATCCCTTGTTCAACATCAAAACCCTAAATTTTCAAACCTATCTAAGCCTAATATATCTAGCCTAAAATCCTTTTATACTCCTGTCAATTCTTTGGCTGTGATCTCATAGAGAGAGCCCTCTCTGGTTTGGTAGGGCTAGCTACCAAACTGAAATCTTGGTCTGTGGTTACCTTCGTCGATTCGTCTCAGCCTGGGACATTGTGGGGGATAACAAGATATACACAATGCATGTTAAATACTTTCACGAGGATTGTGATGAATTATGTTATGTTTTCTAATTAACCTAAGTAGATCTGCAAGAACGTTAATCTAGGATTGTTATTTGTTGTGCGTAAGTGGATAAATCAACTGAGAAGGGTCCACAAAATCTGATCGTAGACCTTCGCGAAGGTCTGAAGGATGTTTTAATAGAGTTGTAGTACCGAGCCCTAAGGGCTTATCGATCCACGTGAAGGTAGATCTAAAAAGACATCACACTTGTCTTTGGATGTAGAAACTTGGTTCTTGCATCCCCCCATATGACTTTGAGTGAGACTGCAGCCTGCGCTACATGGGTTGTTGCCTAAAGGGTTAGTAGTGTAGGGATTTTTTGGTTGGCACAACTAACTCTGAACCTAGGTCAAGACCCTCTAAGCCAACACAAGGATCCAAGACTAATAACTCAGCCCAAGTTGTTATAGGGCTCTAGAGAATTTGTCCAACCAAGGCTCCAGGAACTAGTAACTCAACTCAAGCTAAAGGCAACATGACAACCAACTAGAAAAACAAATAAATAAACCCACAACACCGTGGATATCAAGGAAATGGAAAGGCTAGGAAAATTCACTGTCAATCCAGGCAATCCTCCATGCCAGTGACAAATCATGACCAATAAACCACATGCATATGCCATGAATGCCAAAAATAGTGAGGAAAACATACATGCAACTCAGTACATGCAAGAAAAACCCGCTCTAGTTGTTGATCCTGATGCCCTCTTGCATTTTATTAGCTCTCCCTTTGCCTTCTTGCTCCAAAACTCCAAGTATGCCACACTCTCCAATAGTGCTCCAAGAAAACTATAAGTTTCAAAGAGTATGAGAGAGAGAGAATAAAGATAGAGCTCCAAAACCAAAATGACAAAAGTCTATGTACTGATCCTCAAAATCCTTTCTATTAACAAGGCCTCTATTTTCTTCATTTTACATTATTTTCCTTCATTTTCCTCCTCACATGCAACCTGTGACCTTTCACCTCCCTTTTCTCCTAATTTCCATTATTTTCATTAAAAAAGGTGCCAAAATTCCATTTTTGCCTTCCCAAAGCCTTTCTCATTGCCTTTGCTAATTTCCTTAACCATTAGTCAATCACAAGTGATCCCCATCACTATGATTTTTCCCAACATTCAGCTTGGAATAAGTGTCCCATCAACCATGATTATTATTTTTCCTTTATTAACTTTTATTACATGGAATTTTCATCGGGGTTGTTACAATGATCCCCCCAAATTATTTGGATCCTAGTAGCCCAGTAGTGGATGTGCACATTAACAATATTATAGTTCCAAACCCATTGATTAACCTTGGGGCTACAATCAATGTCATGACCAAGGAAACTATGTTTAAGCTGAACCTCCAAGGAACCTTGAGGAAACCACCACAGTGTCGCAACTTGTAGACAAATCCACAGTAGCCCCTGAGGGTGTAATTGAGAATGTGATTGTTTCCATTGATTCCTAGGAGTACCCCACAAAATTCCTTGTAATCCAACTTAAAATCAATTTTAATGGATACCCTCTCATTTTAGGGAGACCTTGGTTAGCTATTGTCGATGCATACATCAGTTGCAGGGATGGAAACATGACAATTAAAGATGGTTAGCTTACAAAGAAGCTTGTATTATACCCCCTGCTCAACCCCTTGTTGAGCATGATTTACCGATGTGGGTAGAGGAAGAAGAAGAGGAATATTTTTATCTGTCATCCCCTACCCAGTATTTACATTAGAAACCACTGTAGGAAGCATGCAACTAGATGAGGATGACATTATTGATGAATTCCTATAAAAAAAACCTACCGATACCATGCCAATTGATGAGATAGTAGAGAAATCCTTAAGGAATCATGAGAAAAACACATGGGTATAGCTATTCAATTTTGGTTGTGATCAATATCATGGTAATATTTTAGAAACCTATCCATATAAAATCCTAAATATCAATCTTTCCCTCTCAGCAAAGTAAGAAGAAAAACTGTTCACCGTGTTAAGACAACATCTTGATGCTTTTACTTCAAACTATAAAGAGATGAAAGGTGTGCATCCCTCAGTTTGTACTCATCAATTTACATTAAAGAGAGATGTAAACCTTTGCTCCAACCCTAGAGGAGAGTGAACCCTACACTTAAAGACATTGTGAAAGAAGAACTAGAGAATTTATTGGATGCAGGATTCATTTATCCTATTTTGGATAGTGAGTGGGTGTCTCCTCTCATTGTAGTACCCAAGAATAATTGGAAGTTTAGAATTTGTGTTGAGTATAAGGGAACCTAACAAGGCTACAAATAAATATCATTTTCCCTCGCCTTTCATTGATCAAGTTTTGGTTTGTCTTCTAGGGAAGAAGTTCTTTTCATTTTGGATGGTTTTAATGGGTATAACTAGATCCATATCAACCCTGATGATCAGTATAAGACCAGCTTCACATGGCCAAGGGGAAAATTTTCCTATAGGGTCCTTCCATTTGGCTTGTGCAATTCCCCTACTACCTTCCAAAGGGTAGTGTTGAGTATTTTTGTTAACCTTGTTCATGATGCAGTTGAAATCTATATGGATGACATCACTCCTTATGGAAATGATTTCTAGGAAACTCTCTCCAACTTATGTAAAGTTTTAAAGAAGTGCATTTAAATGAATCTCATTAAATCTAGAAATGTGTGAATTTTTTATGAATGAAAGGAGTGTCCTAGGTCACTTCCTCTCTAAGGAAGGGATCTAAGTTGACCCCAACAAGATTTCCATTATCAAAAGGGTCTTTGTCCCTTAGAAACAAAGGGATGCTAGAAGTTTCTGAGGACTAGCTAGATATTAAAGGAGATTTATCAAGGATTTTAGTAAGATGGCTTCACCTTTGACTGGAGTGTTAACAAAGGATTTTGATTTTTGTTGGATAGATAAGTGTCAAGAAGTATTTGAAGAGATGAAGGAGAAGTTAACTGCTCCACTAATGCATCCGACTTTTTCACATCCACACAGATGCATTCGACAAGGTTGTAGGAGCATCCTTGGGATAAGTGGAAGGTAAGTTTCCCTATCCCATATATTTTATCAGTAAGAATCTATCCAAAGTTGAACTCAATCACATTGTTACTAAGAAAGAGATCTTATCTGTTGTACACTCCTTGAACAAGTTTAGACATTACATCATTGGGTACTAAGTTTTTGTATATATTGATCATGAAACTGCCATTAAATATTTAATGAAAAAACCTTATGTCAATGCTAGGATCATTAAATGGTTTTTGTTGTTACAACAACTTGATCTAAAAAAATTTGGCAAGACACAAAAGGAAAATGTTTTTGCATATTTTTTTTTATCTAAACTAATATTTCCTACAGAAAATGAAGAGATGATAGCTCCTCGATGAGCACCTCTTTTCCATTTCATTTCCATCTCCTTGGTTCACTATCATATAAAACTTCCTAGTTGCTAGGAGATTTCCTCCTAACCTCTCCTCCAAGGAAAATAGAAGAATCATCAGAAAAAGTGCCCCTTACACTTGGATTGGGGGAAATATATTCATATTGGGACAAAATCATGTTTTTAGGAGTTGTGTAAGGGAAGATGAGGTCTTTGACATGCTCTCAACATGCCATGATGGAACCTGTGGGGGCCATTTCGCTACTAAGAGGACAACCTTCAAAATTCTCCAAGCAAGATACTATTGGCCTACTTTACACCAATATACCAGAAGGTACACCACTAGATGTGATGAATGCCAAAGGATGGGTAAGCCTACACCAAAGGATGAAATTCCACTACATCCCCAAATGACTCTTGAGGCATTCGAGGAGTGGGGAATGGATTTCATTGGACCAATTGATCCCCAATCCAGACCAAAGAGATATGTCATTGTATGTACTGATTATTTAACAAAGTGGGATGAAGTGAAAGCAATCAAGGCAAAAAAAGAGAAAACTGTGGCACAGTTCTTGAAGGAGAACATATTCTATAAGTTTGGATTCCCAAAGGAACTTGTCACTAATCAAGGAGCTTGGTTCACCTCTAATTTTATCAAGGATGCCATGGATCAGCATCACATTAGGCATAGAAAATCCACCCCTATCATCTTATTGAAGGCCTAAAATGTTAGCCTCAACATTAAGGGAAAACCACCTGGTCAAGACCTTAGGGCGTACCCTTTTCCATTTGGGATCGTGGCTCTGACTGGGATTATGCGACTAATTTCCCTTAATATGAAATTATAAGAAATAGATTGAATAAAATTATCAAGCTCTGATTTAACTAAAAGTATTTTTTTTAATAAACTCAATATCTATCCTGAGAACTCTTTTTGTATATATGATCAAAAAGATCTCATAATTAACATGACAATGTAGATTATAGTGTAACTGTGAAGTTAAAATAGAGAAACATGAGTAATTTAATTAAATAGTTAATTAAATTAACTTATAAATTCGTCACATATATGAGATCTCGTTGTTCATATATATAATTTATGATTCCAATCCAAACACATCAATAATGATAATGGATGATTTTTAAAACACATATACAATGAACTAAATCAAACTTTCCATTCAACTCTAAACAAAATAATAACAAAAGGATAGTAGTACCAGATATATCATTGCTCTTCTCACGAGAAAAATGGTGATAGTTCAACTATATATTAAGACAAATTGAAGTTACAATAATGCAAGCTTGAGCCTTCTTTTAAAAATTTCATAACCCCTTCTCATTACAAATGGAGTGGATTTATAGCTTCATGACAAAATACAAATATAGAAAATACAGTAACAACTTATGGTGGTTTCAAAAATGTATCCAAAATAAACAAGAAGGGACAAATTTAGAATTTGTTGCAACAAAATATTTAGGCCCGCGAAAAAGACTGTCCTCTGATTCATTGTTGCAATTCGTAATATCCATCATGTTCTTTAACTCGGGTGGAGACTTTGATTGAATTCACATCTGGCTAATGAATATTGCGTCTCTTAATGTTGGAAGCGTTTGAGTGGTGGTATTGGATAAACATCGGAGCACTAAACACTAACTGTATGTTTGACCAAATATTGCCAATGGATTTCCAAGTTGATCCTTGTTAATTGATCGATGACTTCGGGTCACTTTTTGGAGGTTTCTTGCCACATTTTAGTAAGTGGTTTTATATCTAGCAATGCTCCTTTGGAGCAACTTGATATGAGGTTGGCTTGAAAAAAGTTATCAATAACTGCTTCAATGAGATTATTCGAAATATCCCTTGGGTGAAACACTGATGCTTTTGTTTGCATGAGGTAGACTTCCCATTCTCTAGAAACAATTTCCTTGTGTGATTCTTCAATTCTAGGAAGATTAGCTAATCTCCCATCTGCGTTGTCTTTCCATGTCAAGAAACCAACAATTTTCTCCTCTGTGTCAACAAAATAAGTCCTGAGATCTAATAATTTATCAACTAGAGAACTAGTTGTGTTGCATAGGTCATGAATAGTTGCCAACTTCTGGAAAAATACAATTTGTTGTTGAGCAAGAAGAGTGTTTAACTCTTTTGCCTCCTTGTTAAACTCAGTCAATTCAGGATTAACACTTAATTGTTCAATCATGTTCTGTAGTTCTTGTATTTGAGATTCTCGAGCTTGTAAATCAATATCATATTGAATTTTGAGGGAGTTAAAACTAATTTAAAGTTTAGTGACTTGTCCTTGCCATTGCTCGACAATATTTCATTTCTCGCTTTCAATCCTCTATTCCAAATGCGCAATTATGTCTTCTTTTCCTTTAACAACTGTTGTACTTCTATAGCTTTGTCCATTGTTACTAAAGCATAGGATCCTATGAATTGGGTGAGCCTTCCCAACTCCTTTGTAGGAGTGGCCAAATATCCTTTCAAAAATACTTCGAAAGATGCATTTCTAGTGACCAAAGTTTGGGACTGATCAATTTTCCTTTTCTTCCTCTCCCTTTTGACAATAGCCTTGTGTTGAGCACTGTAAAAGATATCAAGAGGGGGAATTTATTCAACTTTTAACGCAACATCGAATGTTGGAAAAGTCGGTATAATTTCATGTCTTCATCCCCTAAAGGCTTCTAAGAGGCCTTTGTTGTTATCAAAGTTTTTTCAAGACTTTTGGAAGTGTCTTGGACTTTCTCTTGCAAAGGAGTTTTAAAAAATTTAGGCTCATTGGATTTGAAATTTAGAGCCTAATTGTATTGTTCCCATATCTCTTCAAGCCTAGCATTAGGCATAATACCATCAACTTGGGAAGAAGAGGAAGCGATTGTTTCTCTTGACTGAGAAACATCAGCAGACTATGTAGAACCAACAATTACAACATCTTCATGGATTGTCCTCTCTTGAGAAATCTGAAGTGAATCCATAGGAAAATTTTCTAGCCTTGTGTCTCCGTACTGGTTGAACTGAATAATTTCTTGTGGAGTCAACTATTTCTTTCCCTGTTTCATAACCATCGAATAAGTGGAATCCCTCTCAAATAGATAATAAAACTTATCTAGTTCATGGGCAAATTGACTTATGCTCAATGCAACTATAATTTTTTTTAGAGTTTGATGAGGGTCATACTACCTGTTAAGAATAGTGGGGAAGATGAACTCTTAAATATCATTAATTTCAATGACTGCATGCCTGAAATTATCCAAAGTATATATACCACACTGAATAGGAAAATAAGGCACATCTTTTTATTTGATTCCTTTAAAACTTTTGAAATATTTTTTCCTACGGTCTGATATGTTGTCTCTCGGGAAAGGACCTTGTCAGGAATAAATAAAGGTAATACATGAGGGTGAGCTAGACTCTAAAAGACTCAAACATAGTTAAATAACTCTTCACCGAACCAGTTTCCTATCTGGTGCAAGTCTATTTCAGCTTCAGGAGATACCCATGGGGTGTTTTTATAAAAAATAATCTGGCAGATAGGTGTCATGACTTCATGATATAAGTGCTCATGTAAAAGGGGGAATTATGTTCTCATAGACTTTGTGCTTGCTTGTAAAAGACACAATGTGGGTGGCTAGGTTATATGAGAGTATCTTGCCCCAGTCAAAGATAAAATTGTTGAAAAGAGCAACAAGAGATGCTAAATATAGAAGTGCTAAATTTAGCATTGCTATAAATAGCATTTTAGGATACCTTCCTATTTTAGTTAGTCCTTGAACTAAAATAAAGAAGTGAAAATTTGAATTTGATCTTAGCAACTGTTTGTAAAATAATTAATTAATTCACCTTGAGTTAATTAGTTGTAGAAAATCAAACATGAAGTCTATGTGGGGACATGCAACATTTTCTCCATTCATTGAGGAATTTATCCATCAGTTAAAGAGATAAGGATGAGTTGTAATTAATTGGCTCAGTTAACTAAGTCAAGTCCAGTTAGATTAATCCAAACAATTTGTTGAATTAATTGTGAGTTCAATTAGTTAATGCATGCATGCATGTAACTGTTGCACTTCAGATAACTGAATATTCTCTCATAAATAACTCATGCACGTTAGTTTAGATAGAGACCCAGTTGAGATTAGATGGAGGGACAATGTACTATCAGTTGCTAGAATATTCCATTGTGAATATCTCTTGCATGCAGAAGGAATTCATTCTTTGGAGATTGCGCAATTTCTTCTTCAGTTTAGTGAGTGTGGTGAGCCCAATTCACAAATGTGACATCATTGGACCCCAAGAAAAACTGCACAAGGAAATAGGAGGTTTGGAGGGCTGAGGGAAGGCATATCTAGTGTCTATTCAGTCTATGAGTTGTATTGTTTGATTGTAGAGAGAGCATGATAGCTTGAGAGCTGATTCTTTTTGTAACTTGAACATATTTCCACTTGTATGATAATACAAAGATTGGGGTTTTAGGCCGAGGCTTTCCTTGGGTTATTTCTTCTGTGTTATTTGTGATTGATTTCTCATTCTCAGTTATATGTGTTCTCAATTGATCATGCTCAAATTGATTAACCTTCTGCAAAGTTTGTTGTAGAAGCAGATCTTGTATTTTGCTTTAGTATATTGCATAATTTGTTGATCTACAATGGGAATTTCTACAAAAACCCTATGAATCCCCATCAATAAGTGATGTCCATTGATCAATAAACTTATGTATATTAGGGTAATAAAAGAGTCTACACATCATAGAAACTACTTGGAAATAGAGACCAATAAGGGAGTCAACTGCATACTTACATGTATCCTCTTGCTTGTGCTTATTTTCCAGATCTCTCCTCTGTGATCTAATTGACGCATAGTCATGTTCTTTCATGAATGCTTCCACAAATTTCCTGTCATATTTACACTGAGGCTCGGGTAGATGGTACATTGCACTCAAATCCTTGTCGGTAAATGATCCTATGACCGTATGCTTCATCGTCATGATAGTTCTTCGATGATGCTCAAATTGTCAACAACCCACCGAACCATGTATGTATAAGGAATAATTTTAGGTCGGGCTGCAATCTTGTGCAAGAATGAATTAGCTACATCATTATAGGTAGTGTTTGAGACCAAGGTAGAATCGTTGGTTGTAACTGTTCTTTGCGTGACTCTAGGTCCTTCATCCAGAAAGATTTTATACGTGGGTTCCTAAGAGGAATGTATGGAGTCTGTAGAGCAGAAGGTGTCATAAAATAATCTTGGCATAACAACACTTTCAATTGGAGGATTGGAAGATTGCTACTATGCAACGGGTTTCTTCTTTCCTTTTGTTGCTTTAGACATTTCTTCGACGTTACAGTGGTCGGGACTAGCATGTAGTAAAAACACAGGGATGAGCAATAAACTTTTTCACACAAAGGACAGCTCAAATAATGAATCTTTACAAAACAATATCCTTCTTTAAAGAAAATCTTGATAGAATTAAACTGTAATGAATGACAATGTTCATAATTTCGAAAACAATAACTTCTCCACTCTCAAATATTAAGTGCAGAAACGTGAATTCACGTGGGCACTCTAAATCAACATATCGAAGATGAAATATTAGAGGAATAAGTTGAGGAATGTGTGTAAAAGTTACGATAATGGGAACCTCTGATAAATGGGGATTTCAATGGAGTAATGGCTATCAAAAAGAGGTGAGAAGTGATATTGGGAGATTTATATCAGAGGTGGCATACCAGATATTTAAGGAACAAGCTTCCGATATAAAAGTTCCTATAAAATTTATAAACAAAAATATCAGAGGTATCGACAATGGGAGATATCGGGGATATCAGATATCAGAGGTGACGAGTATAAGAGGTAAAAAATATCGGAAGTGTGAAATGTCAGAAGTGTCATATTACAAAATTTATGACATCGGAAGGGTCGATATAACAAATGATAGCTGTGGGGTCGATGACAATTATAATATTCATTTTATAGAGGCGTGCATGAATTATAATAAACCTTTAATAAAATCCCTTTAATAAATGAAGTAATCATTAGGGAAGTTATATCAGAGAGGGACTTTATCGTAAATTTCACAAAAGGAAATTTACAATATAATAAAAATCTGATGGAAGTCTTGTGATAATGCTTTGAAATTTTAAGAGAGAGGGCTTACTGGGTTTATATTTTATTGTAAAATTTTAAGGGTTGAGCTTCTGATATATGAGTTCTGATGAGGGAAACCTTTAAGCCTAATAAATTTACAACAAATTCAAAAATGTCCTAACTTTTTTTTTAAACAAGGTCGGATAGTGGATATATTACCAAAAGTTGGGGTGGAGCAAGCTCCTATTACTTTCGACTGTAGCAAAGATGGAAACCAAGCATTGAGAATGTGTTGGGAACGTAGTCCCTTTTCCTATGTTTGTATTCAAAATTTCATAGATTTCTGTAACTATTCTAGAGTACTGCCTAACATATTGACCTACTAGTAAAGCAAATTTACATAACATTGATTCTCTTGTAACTTTTCATGGTTTGTAGACTAACTGCTCCTGAGAGGGTTGTTTCTTCTTGCCATAGTGGACAGATTTCTTGCCTTCTTGGCTCATGGTGATGGTTTTGAAGTATGCCATTGCCTCCTCTAAATGCTTGCATTTATTTTTAAGAGCCATGATCTCTTCTTTATAAACTTCCATGCTCCTCTTCTGATAGTTATACTCCATTCTCATTTCAGACCTAATATATTTCAATGATTCTTGGAGTCTACTGATCATGAATTTGTTCACTTTGCATGTTGGACATGCATCATTCCTTATTGCCTTTTCTATGGAGTTGAATTCCATTTCATTCATTTCATTCTTTGTCCTTTTGAGTTGCTCGTTGTTCCTTATGTTGTTGTGATTCATGTACCTTGTGTTGCCTGAGGTGATCCTTCTACTACTGTAGTTGCCTTCTAATCTTTTGCACTGAAGGTATTTGTTGCTTACCGAAGAGAATATATCTTGGTGATTCTGAGGAGATGGATAACAGACTGGGAGGGATAAAACTAGGTGAGTGAGAGTGAACAGAGGGTGCAGGTGCTTTCTAGTGGAGAAGTGGGAGGGATTGAGGAGACTGTAATTTGGCACTGTGATAGGCCTAGAAATGGCTGTAAACGGATTTGGAGTGAGGACATAGTGGAACATAGGAGAGCGAGATTGAAGCAGGAGGGTTGGGCTTTACTTGATGACTGATGATACCAATGCGTAGAAGAGGAGTTGAGAGGAAGCTCAATGAAGGCAAAAATGCATGAAGCAGAGTAGAGGCAGTGTGGGGCAGATGAAGCATGCGAGTATACCTGGGATTGGAGCTACGAGGGATAATGCATTTCCAGTTGTGATTAAGAAGGCTGAGAGTTATCCAGTACCTATCCTTGATGAGATGGATTGTTGCAGAATTCATGTGTGCTTGATCACAATCGTCCTTACTACCAGAATGCTTGATTTTTTTTATTTCCCTTGATTTTTCCTCTGGAATCTCATGACCATCTGATTGCTTTTGTAGTGATATTTTGTTTTTGATTTCTTGTTGTCTTTTTTTTTTTTTTTTGGGAATGCTCGTTGTTTCTTTTTTTTATGAAAAGATTCATGTTGCTTAACACATAGGTGGAATTATGGAACAAAGGTGTAATATATCTCTTTGTTTTCCCGAGTTCTCCCTTCAGCTCTTTTAACTACTTGGTTTGCATAATGATCTACTCGTTGATTGTGAGTTCTCAGTATATGTCTAAAAATGACATCTCCCGAGCCTTCTAAATTCTTCCTGATCCTCTTGTATACTCTATTAATGAATTCATTGCTGGTATTTTTGTCTCGAGCCATTGCCTCTATTATTATGGTTGAGTCTCCTATTATAATAGGGCCTTGTATCAATCTTTTTTTTATTATTATTGTTCCCATTAGCAGACTATAAGCTTCAGCCTTATTATTTGAAACTTCTCTAGGTCCCCATTCATAAGTAACAATTTCTTTCCCATCCGTATCGAGGATGATTCCTCTTGCCCCTGCTTTCCCGGGATTATGTTTTGAAGCCTTGTCAAAGTAAAGAGAATGTATTTTTTTATTTTTTTTCCATGTTGTGAATTCTTCTTCACTTTGTCTAATTTTCCAGCTATATGCTGAAGGTTTTTTCTTTTGAACTCTTTGACCATTGTTATTTATTATGGCTTTATTGAGCCAGTCTTTCTCTTATTTTTCGAGAATGTTGTAGTCTGTTGTTGTTGTTCCTTTGACATTTAGGATTTCAGAAGTTAATCCCCATATTTTTGAGAGAATTTTCCCTATTTTGGGGGTCTAGATTTTGAAAATGCTTTTGTTTCTCGTTAGCAAAATTTGCCAACATAGAACTGCTGGGATGCATTTCTAGATCCTATGTATTGTTACTTTCTTCTTTGTTATATATGAGTAGGCCTTCTCCTAGGCTTGGAAAAACTTTGGCAAAGGCTTTGCGAAATTTAGAATGATTTCAAGAGGACTTGTGAGCTATTTCCAACACTCTTTGGCTAGAGTGTAGTCCTGGAATAAGTGTTGTATGGTTTCTTCTGCATGTAAGCACATTGGACATCTGGAAGGACCTTGAAAGCATTTTTTTTATTTTTTCACTAGTTAAGATCTTTCCTTTTAAGAGTGTCTAGGTGAAAATTTTAATCTTTGGTAAACTTTCAGATTTCCAAACTATCTTCCAGAGACCCCATTCTTATTGGTTTGGGTGGTCTTGTAAAATTTTGTATCCAGTCTTGACTGTGTATCTTTATCCACTAGGGTCCCAAAGGAAGTCATCTTCTTCATCTAGCTTATGGGTGCTGCCCTCTTCAGGAGCTATCTTAATTTGACCCATTTCATTTTCAAATTTGTAGGAATTGTTAAATTTTTCCATCCTTTCCAATCTCTCTGATTCCAAAGAGATATTGAGTGTAGAGTACTAAGTCCTTTTTCTCTCATCCATTTTTGAATGCCCTCAAGTTCCGAGTGAGTTTTTAAGGCTTCTTCCCCCATAATCCTATCATCCCAAATTGAAATTGTTTTTTCGTTGCCTGGGATTTTAGAAATATGATTGCTAATTAGAGGGATTGTCTTTTTTACGAGTTTCTAGACTTGAGTACACTGTCTTGTTGGAATATTTCCATTCAACAAACTTCTTCTAGAGTTGTCCATGTATTTTGAGGCGAGAGTTTTTTTCTACCAACTCTCTTTTCCTGTGATCAATCTCCATATTATTTTCATTCCCAGGGCAGCATTCATGAGGCCAGGTAGTTGTATTGATAAGCCTCCTTGTTCATATGGTAGTACTACTTGTTCCCACCTGACCAAACTAAATTTTTTGTTTTCTTGTTTCCCTCCCTGCCATAGAAAGTCTCCTAGAATTAACTCCATTTGTTTGTGAGCACTTGCTAAAGCCAAGATTATTTCATATTGATAGATTGGGAGCGCTGAAAAAAGTGATTTTATTAATATCACCCTCCCTGCCATATTTAGCCACATCATCCCCTAGCTATAGGTTTTGTTTTTCATTTTTTCAATCTGTTTGGTCCATAGTTTTGCCTTCATGTTTTCTTTGGAGATGGGGAGTCCCAAATAAAAGACATGAGTCCATTTTTCCCGTATGGGGATGTCTAGGGTTTGTGAAATGTTTTGCATGGTTCTAGGAGAAGTATTCCAGCCATATATTCTGCATTTTGTGTTATTTAAGAGCCCTCCTGAAACCTATAGGAAATCATCAAGTATTGTTTTGAATCTTCTTGCAATTATTGTGGAGGCCCCTCCCAATAATAGGGTGTCATCCACAAACAAGGAGTGGTTTACGGTATTTACTCCTCTTGCTATTCGAAGCCTAGTAATATTTCTTTCTTTTCATTATTTTTCCAATGTTCTGCTTAGAGTTTCAACCATTATAATATATAGGAAAGGGGAGAGTGGAAATCCTTGTCTAAGGCCTCTTGTGCTTTGAAAAAATTCATTGGGCCTTCCATTTATGAGAGGTGCAATCCATGGAGTTGTGATGCAAGTTTGAATGACCTCTATTATTTCTTTGGAGAATCCAAGTTTTTTTAGCATTGCCACTAGATATGGGAGGCTGACATTGTCAAATGTGTTTGCCATATCTAGTTTGATAATGATTCCTTTTTCTTTTCTTTGCATGATGGAGTGTACAACTTCCTGTACAAATTACATTATCTATGATTTGCTAGGCACAAAACCTCCTTGATTTTCAGATATTATTGTCGGAAGTACTTCTTTGATTCTATTTGCAATTATTTTGGTTATGATCTTGTAGGAGGAATTGCAAAGGGAAATGGGGCGAAATCTATTGGAATTGGAGGGGTTGGATACTTTTGGGACTAATGCAAGATAAGAGGATTTTGTGTTGCTTCCAATTTTTTTATTTTTTTTTAAACGTTTTTCACCATTCTTAAGAAATCCTTTCTTATTATATTCCAATGAAATATGTAGAAAGCTATAGTAAAACCATCTAGCCCTAGAGCTTTATCTG
>APFE030993149.1:59379-74978 GCA_000404065.3 Pinus taeda
GTAGTCCCCATATTGTTATTATTGTGCCCCATAGAAGCCCACTATTGTTATTATTGTGCCCTTACATTATTATTGTTATGTCGGCTCTGAGTATATTATGACCCCTTAGACTTCTATATATAGAAAGGAGGTCTTGTCATTTGTATCATCCAAGAATTGTTCATTTGTGTAATGTAAAGGAGGTTGCCCCCTCGAAGAGACTGAATTCTAAGGTGTTGATCTATCTTTTCTATCTTTTTGTGAGCTGGTTTCATAACAAACTACAATCTCATTCAAAGAGCAATGATGACTCCTGACCAAACTATATTATTTACCATCACTATTGAATCCATAAAGGAAATGTTGTAGTTGCAACCAGGCCAAAACCTAACCCTCCTTTCTGTTGGAGGCCTGCTTAACAGATTCCCTACACTCACCTCCATCAAACTTGCTCAGTTATTACAGACCTTCACTAGGGAAGAGAAATACATTCCAATGGACCCTCCCACATACATGTGGACAATCTTCTCTGATCTTGACCGAGACATCATAGCAATGATATCCAGTGTGTTAGGCCAGACTATAAGTGAATTTGTTGATGAGATTATCATAGCTTTCATGTCCATTTACACTCCTGGACAACCCCCTGCCATCATGTTTGATTATGCTAAGTTCATGGCAGATAGGATTTATGCTCAATTCATGAGAATGGAAAATGAAAGAGTATTCAAATATTCATTAGTGTGATATCATATTTTCCTGTACTATCAAGCTGAGAAATTCTCAGTCACTCCAAAAGCTTGATACCAAAGGCAACCCCAGATCAGTAATCTTCTGGACTTCATTAATCCACCAATATGATTCTCCATATACTTGTACAAATTTCATTGATCTCTTGGTGCACCCAGTGGCAACTATGTTGTTAGGAAGTCCTCCCCCCATAATCAATGCAGATATCAAGAGGGTCCTATAGTTGTCCAAACAATATAGAGTGGGAGATAGGTACTTGTACCAAAATCACACTGAAATTAAAATATATGGTTGTGAGTTAGCACCCTAAAAAACTGCCAAAATACCTCCCCATGAGATTGTTTGCTCTGGAGTACTATAGGAAGATGATTAAATCAGATGAGGTACATTTTGTGAAGGCCAAGAAGAAAGCTCAATTCAAAATAAAAGACTAGCTTGGCCCCTTTATATGCAACAATAGGGAAGCAGGAAAGGAAGCAGAAGAAATCCTTCAGAGACTGAAACTAAAACAAAGTTTCATATGGAGATATGACCCTTTAGATTTCATCTGCAAAAAAAAAAAAAAAAAAAAAAAAAAAAAAAAAAAATTATCTCCCTATATCCTCCACAGAATTCCTGAAATAGAAAGTATGCAAATCAACTAGAATGGGTGGAGAACACTTTAGTAGACTGAGATAGTACATAAGTTGTTGTCAATAATGTGTTTATTGATTTAGAAAGAAGACTTGATAAAGATTCCTTTGTATAGGTGCTAGGAGAATCCCAATCCCAAAGGGAAACACAGGAACACAGTGAGCAAATAGTAGAAGAATGACCTTAAAAGCAAGAAGAATCAGAGCAACCAGACATATCAGAAGAGTTGGCTCAGCCATAAAACATCACAAGTAATCCTCCTATTGTACAAAATCCTCTAAATGAGGAGAAGAATCCCAAAAGAGGTAGAGAAGAGGCCACTCCTTCTAGCAGACCTGTTGCACAGACTTATTTTAAGAGGCAAAGGTTGAATCCTTTTTCGGAACAAGAGTTCACAGAGGAAATAGTTGGAACCACAGGTGCAGAAAGAGTAGAAAGCAAGCAAACCACTCCCTCTAGAGGTACACAAGAACCTTCCACTTCACAGCCTCAAATGCTAGAGAGACAACAGAGCATGGAAGTATCCTAATTTAGGGCTCCAACAGGCTGGAACTAGGACATTAAAGAGAAATACAAAGAAATAAAGGCGAGAAATGAAAGATTGAAGGCCCAAAGTTATGCACACTACCTTAAAATGGCTCCCACTAACCAAACAAGGCTAATGTCAACCTTTGATATAAAAGAAGGTAAGATGCAAATGAGTTTCATGAAGCCTACTACATAGCAACCCAGGTCTATAGCAGATTAATTGAAGACAGATTTTGAGGTGTTGGCGAAGGATATACAACCTATTGAACAAATAGAATTACACAAATAGACCAGGGAAATGGTCTATTCTACATTGACCAGCAAGGCCATTGCAGCACATCAACTCCAAAATTCGCTGAATAATATGTTAGCGCAATTCCAGCTAGAGAAGGCCTCTTCACAGGCCAAGGATACCAGGATAAAGTCCTTAGAGGACTTAATCATAGATTTGGGGCATGATCCCAAGGATGTAAAGGCTGCAGAAAAGCTAATTAAGAAGAAAAATGATGACATAGTTGCATTAAAAAAACAACTCAAAATTCCTCCTCTGCATCATCCATAAACAACTAAAGTATTAGAAACTCGGAAGGAGGAAGAGCTTATGGACTTTGTCCTTAAGCTGGATGATCAACTAAAAGAAACAGAGAAAGGGCTAGATAACTTGGTTCAATCTAGACAGAGTGAGTTGGCCACCACTCCTCAGAATATCATTCCTACAGTCTCTGTTAGTCCTGAGATGCAGCGTTGACTCTCTGGAGTTTGAAAGGAAGCCTCAATCTGCTTTGTTGTGCTTAAAGAGGTCCCACATGGGCCATTATTCCCTTCTCCTCTTACCCCACTCACTTTCTACGC
The DNA here is from genome assembly GCA_000404065.3 of Pinus taeda. Classification (NCBI taxonomy): domain Eukaryota; kingdom Viridiplantae; phylum Streptophyta; class Pinopsida; order Pinales; family Pinaceae; genus Pinus; species Pinus taeda. The sequence goes on from APFE030993149.1 coordinate 62,122, forward strand.
TTCTCGTTCCTTCATTCACCTTCTAAACCCGACAAAACCCACTTTTCTGGCCTTAGCCCCAAGCGCAAAGCTAAATTACCCATAAAACCCGACCATATGCCTTTACGCACTCATAACTCATCGCACAACATTTCCACTGTCGATCTTCTCCCACCAATCCATCGGCCCATATTGCGCCCGATAAAAGCAAACATGCTTGATCCCTCCCCCTCGTCAAATCACCTTCGCCGGATCTGACAGTCCTCGCTCATATTGCACAGACAACTAGCATGGACAATACCCATGCGATATGGGCAGTTTCTCTCTCTTCTCCGTCGCCCAATAACCGTCTAATCTACTTGCTAAAGATTTAACGGAACGAACACATCCCACTCCCACCGCGACCGCTAGCCTCTGCAAAGCGATCTTTGCCGCACATCTCCATTGATCCGATGGCCACTATTCACAATCATCCCAGTCGTTCATCTGCCCATGCACTCCATGTCCCATGTCCTGTCTATTACCCGAAGGAGAATATGGCCGACTCCGTCAATATGGCGATAGTCTGACGATGAAACTGAATTAAAAAAAGAGCATGGCCGAAGGATAAAAGGACACAGCACGACTCAGCGACTGAATTAAACAGTCATGGGACTCCACTGCCATAATCAGTCTAACCACCTAAAGGACTGCACAACACCTGAACTGATCATGTTCTCACCGTGAAGAAAGCAACTTCATTCAGAGACACTATCAGGTAGTTAAATGCAGTTGGTCGTCAATTAAAAACCCCCCATCCCTAAAAGGCTAGAAAGGCCATTGTAATGAAAAATTATAAATAGCCACCAGGAAGATGTAATCAGGGTTGGCATTTGATGTAAGTTTCAACTTCTGGATACTGTAGACACTCTGTAACTTGCAGCATCTCATCTTCATTTTCAACAATGCAAACTTCTTTTGTTGTTACATGCTCACTACCCATTTCTTCTCTATTTTAAGCTTGTGCCTATGGTGCTATATTCATGATTGCTTCCATGTTTAATACTAGATAAATGTCATCTTATCTCTATATTGAAATATTGAATGTATCAGTGAGGAGGCCACTCAGGTTTCTTCTATGTCTGATGCAAAACAATTGTCACCTTGTCTTTGCATCGATAGATTAGATCTACAAGTTTCTTTACTGGTTGCAGCCAGCCATCACATGGTTGTGTGTATCTGCTGGTGTGGTCAGTATTCTCCATATTCACCTAATTCCCAAACTGTTGAGCATTGGTGGTCTAAAGCCTTGTAGTCTGAGGGTGTTCATGCATGTCTGGAGTGAAAACAGAGTAGAAGTGGTTATCCGGCTTGAACCAAACCATTATCCCTTCCAATAAACTTCTGCAAAACAGTTTAATTTATATGTTACCAGGCATCTCCGAGCTACAACCTACGAGAGTTTTCTGGAGCTCTAACAGTCTCTATAGAAGTACCCTCCACATTGGCTGCTTCACTAGCACCAACAGTTCCACCAGCGACAACCATACCAGCCACAGGTACATCAGCAGGCACAGGTGCATCTACAAGCACAGGTACTTCCACAAAGAAAATAGTTGAATTAATAAAAGCCATGGAAGAAATTACCATCTAGGCTACTAAACTTAAGAAATTTAGAGAAAAAGTGTCAAGTTTGGAAACTGATTACAAACTTGCACAAACATTAGAAAGAAGAAACCCAGAAAAGTCAAAGGATGGGTGAGAGGATTAAAATCCTTGAAAAGGACTTGACATTTCAACAACCACTAGGAGATTTAAAGGAAATGCTCTGGGCCAACATCATTGACTCTGTCAATGATGTTTGGCCATCAATTCGAATAATTTTTTAGCAAACCGAAATGGTGAAAGTGGCCACCGAAGCTATTCACAAGATGAGAGAAGAGTTAGGAGACAAGCCTGAAGAGGCCAACCAACTGATAAACCTCTTTAACAACAAAAACAAGTATCATTCGGATGAACTGGGCACAGAAGATAGGACATCTACGATCATAAAAATCAAGAAGGTTCTTACCAAAAGGAACCTTATGCTCAATCTTGAGAAGAGATGCCAAAGTATCCAAGCTGATATTGATAGATTCATGGCCAAGTTTGGTATTTTGAGGGAAAAAGGCCTTCCCAGTCCAATGGTTATTAATGACAAGCTTATGACTCAAGATGACTACATTGAAAGGCTGGACAAGTTGGCCAGCAACCAAGCTAGTACTTCAGGGATAAAATCTCTACCCACGGGAAAGGTATTATATGATAATCTGGAAAATCTATTTTTCCTAGAGCGTAAGGTAAAGCACCTATTTGTCAACAAGCCAGATTTTTCCAAATACACCGAAGCTAATGAGGTATATAGAAAGGTGATAAGGATGAAATTACCTGAAGGTGAATGGTGGACAAACTTGACGGATTTATTATAAAGTTACTGTAGTAAATCCCATATGACAGCCAGGTAAAACAGATGAAACATGGTCAAAATATAGCAGGTAAAGAGTATCAGTAGGTTGAAGACATAAAGTGATTCCAACACATAGATATTAAGCAACTAAAAGAGCCAAATCCGAATTATAGCAGCCAACACAATCATAATAAAAGGGACAAGAAGGAGGCTATTGTCCATCTGTCTATCTTCGTTCCTAAAGATATTTTTGATTTCTTAGATTAATTCTCAAATTGTTAGGAGATATTTTGTAACATTTTTTGTATAAGTACTTCATAGTTCGAAGTAATTAGGGTGGATAAAAAAATATTTCTGCAAACACTTCATTTCAAGCTAAGGAGCTATTATATTCAAGATTGGATTGGTTTTGTTGGGTCATGAAATAAAGCTAAAGACATTTCACTAGATTCTTGTGCACAGTTGGAACCAAATAAGTATTATCTTAATTATTGTTTTCTCATCATGTTATAAATATTCACATGTTTTTTTCTATGAAATCTAACAATAAACAAGGAAAAATATTTCAGAATTAGCTTTAATGGTCTCTATCTTGACTGTTTACTTTCTCAGTGTTTTCTACTAAACTATCTTTGTCTCGGAATTCTTAATTGCTCCCTTACTTCTGTAGTTTCCCCCTTAGGTCCATAGTAAAGGATTCTTAGTTGCCCTTTGCTACTAATCTCCTTCTTTTCTTCATCTTGATCCCGATTTAATGATTATTCATTGCCCTTTTACCCTGGTTAGGACTACTTCATCCATTTGAACCTAAATATTTTCTTTTTGCTGTGCTAACCTACCCTGTGAACTCCTCCTTTAGTAATTGATCTGATCCAGTTAAGCCACTCTCTGATTGACTCCATAGCCCAATGGCCTGAATACTAATTCTGCCCATCTGTTTTCCTAAGTCCACCACCCAATCAAAAACAAAACATCATGAGCACTAATAACTAGCCTGAAATCCTACCTAAAACAAAGTTAAATTATAAAGAGAGAGCCCTTTCTGGACTTAGGTTGGCTAGAACCTGAATCTAAAAGTTTGGTTTGTGGTTACCTCGAATTATTCCTTCTTTTTATAACTTCTAGGGAAGACTTATGAGTGATAACACAACACATCCTCAAGAAAATGGGCCAGAGGAGTTGATAAATAGAGCTTTAGAGAACATCTTAACCGAAGTTGTCAGCAACAACAAAAAGGATTGGGAAGCCAAACTTGTGGAAGCCACTTGGGCCTATAATACCACATGGAAAACCCCCACTGGGTTCACTCCCTTTGAGTTGGTGTATGGAAAAAAGTCATTGTTTTCCATTGAATTTGAGTACAACACCCTAAGAATGCTAGTACAATGCTCAACATGAGAGGTTGCAATAGGTCAATGCTCTTGATGAATTTAGATTGTAGGGTCTCATCCATACTGAGGTGGTCCTATTGCAAAGGAATATTTGGAATGAAAATAACATCAGGGAAAAGACCTTCTAGGAGGGTGATTGGGTCCTATTGTATGACTACATATTCAAGGACTTCAAGAGAAAGTTGATAATAATATGGTTAGGTCCTTATCTGATGGAAAAGTGTCATGAAAATGGCTTTGTCCAAATCAGAACAATTGATGAAGAGGGAATACGAATTTTAGTCAATGTTTACCAATTGAAACTCTACAAGAAACCTTTGTCAAAGGAGGAGTTTTCCAATTCAATAAGTAAGGAGTTGAATGTGATTGGGAGTCTTAAAACTCCTAATCCATACAACCTTTTATTAGCAGATAAAAAAATAAAAATAAAAAAATAAAAAAAAATAAAAATAAAAAAATAAAAAAATTCCTATCAAAACAAATATTGAACCGAGTTCTCACTTTTTAGAGGTAGGAAAAAATCATTCGATTTTGAAAAGTGTTGATTTAGAATACACTTTTTTTTAGCATATTTTTGAGACTTTAAATTTTAGTATGCACATTTTTTTTTAAATGTTAATGAGTTTCATGTCAATTTGAAAAGCGTTGAAGCAACAACAACCCCTTTTTTGGGGGGCTTATTTTTGACACCTTTTTTTAAGACATTTTTTTAAATGTTGGTGCTTTTCATGCAGACTTTGGAAAACATCAACCTTTTTTTTGTAGACATATTTTTGACACTTTAAATTTTCTTATGTCCTGAGTATGCACAATATTTTTTAAAATGTTGATTATTTAACCATTTTTCAAGTTGTCTTATTCATTTTCTTGTTTTTAGTATTAAGTTGTTTGATTTTTAAGGGTTTTCCAAACTTATGTTTTTTGTTTTTCTTTGCAATATTTTTTTATAATGAAATTTTTAATTTTTTGCGAAGTTTTAAAAAAATACGAATTCAGATTTTCAGATTATGATTTTTAATTATATATATTAAATTAATACTTCAATACACATAGAATATTCTTACACAACTTAAAATTTTTACAACCACTTACATATAAAATAATTAAAAATAGTATTTTAGACATTTTCCACTAGAAAAAAAAAAAGTGTTAATTAATATTTATTAACAATTGATTAAAATTGGAAAAATAAAAATAAAAGAATTTTTTATGAAATTTATATCCAAAATGATGACATAATTTTATTATTTTCAAAAACACATCAATTCATATAAATCAAGTAAATAACAAAATAAAATAAATAAACATATAATTTAATAAAAAAACATTCAATAAAACTATTAATAATTAAATAAAAAATTGAAGAAAAACATTAAAAAATTAAAATTAAAAAACCAATTAAAAAAAAAAAAAACGATTAAAAGAAACATTAAAAAACCTAAAATTGAACAAAAATAATAATAATAAAAAAATAATAAATCATTAAAGAATTAAAATAATGATAGATCAAAATATTGAAGAAATATATATTAAAATTTAAAAAATACAATTAAAAACATTTAAAACAAAAAACTAAAATAATAAAATTAAATTTAAAAATATTAAAAAATAATAATATATTTATTTTAACAAATAATTGATAATTTTATCTTTCAAAAGCTAGTTCTTCATATGGTTGTACTTAATAATATTTGTTAATATCATAATTTAAATATTATTTTTCAAAAATAGTTGTTACTTGAAATTATGGTCTCTACATTGCTCTCTATTTAAGCGGTTGTCGTGATGATGAACCACAATGGTTGTTTCAAAATCGTGTTGTCCCAAAAAATATGTTATGTGATTTCTACATAACAACTTTTCGTAAATTAAAAACATTTTAAAAAAATACCACAAGGCCCGCCTGGCCAACCCCCACCTAACCACCCAAGGGGCCATGGACCAATGAGGGTGGCACTGCATGACCTCCCCCCGAACCGCCCGAGGCGTTGCGGGCGGGCAGTGAGGGTTGGCCAGATGGGCCTCGTGGTTTTTTATTTTTATTTAATGTTATTTTGTTATATATATATATATATCTATATATATATATATATAATATATATATATATTATATATATTATATATATAGATTACATGTTTTATGTTTAATTTTTTTCATGTTTTTGGGTTTTTTTATTGTTTTTAATATATATTTTTTTATTTACTTCTTATTATTATAATTTTTTTACTTTTTGTGTTGTTTTTTAGTTTTGATTTTTTAGGGCTTTTGAGATATGATATTTTATTTTAATGTCATTCCTAAAAAATCATTGGAATTTTAAGGTTTTTTGGAGTCATGATATTTTATATTTAATGTCATTGCAAAAAAATGTTGAAAATTTACCTCAAAGAAAAAGTAGATGTTATTCCACCGTCAATACTTTTTTTTAGGGTGTCTTTTGCATAAACAAAATTGGTTTTTACCGTTAATTTTAAAAAATGTTGAAAAATTACCACAAAAAAAAGTGTTGATGCAACATTAACACTTTTCATTTTTGGGTTGTTTATCATGTTTTTTGTCTAGAGTTTTGGTTTAGAGGAAATAATTCTCGTTTGATTGGAAACTATGTTAGAAAAAGAAGGAAAAAGCACAAAAAATAGAAAAAGGAAAAAGAATAAAGAATAAAAAGCTTAGGTGAAAACCTACATGAGGCACTTGAGCCAAGCTCTGGGACTAAAAACTTATATGAGGCAGTCCAAGAGTCAAAAAAATAAATAAATAAAAGGTCCCCAGGTGAAAACCTTCTTTGAGGCACTTGGGCCAGTCCTGTAGGTTGAATTCCTCCTTTGAGGCAGCTTGCAGGTCTAAAAAAAAAAATATAAGAGAAAAAGAAGAAAAAGAGGAAATAAAAGCAAGGGAGTCCTTACATCATTTTGCTTACATTTCTTTTTGCAGGGTTGTAGTCTCACTCAAAGGAGGATAGAAAACAGGGAGACAACTTCAAAACACCACCTTCATATCCTCCAAGTTTTCTCCTTGAATGCACTCCATTCCTCCATTGATTCCCTAAGTATCTCCATCATTAGATGGCCTTCCTCGCTCAATTTTTCCTCAGCTTGAAGTGCTATAGGATTGTCCTGTATTGCTACATGATTATTCGAGATTTGTTACAAGGCTATGATTGATACAAAAGAAAGGTACAATTCTTGTTTTTTTCCATTCAGGAATAAGGGAGGGGATCCACCATATCCTCATCCTTCAATTTCCACACCACTTGACCTCTCCTCCACCCAAATTTCCTCTTCTATCCATAAAAAATACTCGTTGTCGCCCCTTCTTCCATCTCTTCCACCACAAAAAAGACCTCTAACCGTTGTCAACAAGTTACTCATGAATGATCAATGTTTTTAGAGGCACCATCTGAAGGAAATTGTGATCTTAGAAGGGTCTATGCAGTTGCTATAAGAATACACACAATCCTCTAGCAGTCTACACAAACCCTATAGGACCATATCCCAAGCACTAGATCGAGAAGACAACCACCATGAAGGCATTGGAGGACTACCACTATGATCTTGAGCAGCTACATGACCTTCTACAAGTTGTCAAAGGATCCCTATTCACATATAAGCAACAACATCTAATCCACATCCTCAAGAGCCTACATTGTCAAGCCTCAATCAACAAGGAATATTTCAAAAGAAAAAAATTGAAAGAAAAAAAATGTATAGAGTAAGGAAAATAGGAGGGTGACATCTTAAAAGAAAATCAAAGCAATCTTAACTCTAATCAGAAATTTCATGCAAACATCAAATGATCAACACATCAACAAGGATCACCAGGTAGGCACATGTATGATAAAACTCCTAACTTCTTCCTTTTAGTGCATAGTAGTCTAAAAAACGTTGCAAATGCATGAGGAGAGAGGTTTTGTAGGCTGAAGGTGGCTCAACAGTCTCAACCACCCTCAAATAATTTAGTTGGGGTTATATTTCTCTCTCATCACATGTGGAGAAAGTGACAAAAGCAAAATTGTGATGAACACAAGTAGTGGGCCAATGGGCCATGGAGGAGTTACGAAAGTGGTCAGGGGGGGCCATCTCATACAGTGTGTTGAGCCCACCACACAACTGCTTTTGGCATGAAAGTGGGACCGAGCCTCGTTTGGCATAAACTCTTCATTCTCAAAAAAATAAGAAGGTCCACTACCATCGTTGGAATTTGAGCTACCTACATTGATATATTGCACAAGAAAGAATACCATTATAGTAAATGTTTAGAAGCATCCCAATAATTATGGAATCTCAAGATAAATTTCATCTACTAAATTGAAACTCAATTTAGTGGGTTTCCAAAAAGGTCACAAATTGATATCTTCAAACATAGAAACAAAACACCACTCTTCATTGCCACCACCATGGTTATCTTCCTCACTTGGGATTATAACATTGTTGTTCTCAAAAAGATGATTTGATATTAGATCATGTCTTAGTACAAAGCACCATTCCCCATCCAACACATCTAGGTAAAAACACTTGGTGGAAGAGTTTTGGGAAAAAATAAGGCTCCTTAGCTTCAACCCACACTTTTTTAGAGTTAATACATATTATCTCACTATCACAATATTCCTTTACATTTCTCTTGTTGAAGGTATCCTACATATTAGTTCACTATCACAATCTTCCTTTAAATTTCACCTGTTGAAGGTATCCCACCACTTGTAACTAAAAGTAACACATTGAAAATACAAAAAGCCCACTTGCATGATCTCTTGCATATTTCCAATGTAACTTAACTTCCCCTCTATTATGTTTTTATCTTGGTGGCTAGCACGACTAAATTGGTCAAATTCAACCTCCACTCTACAATCTTGTGTGATGTGTTCATCATTGGCATCCTTAATGTGAAAATGATGGTCCATATGTCCACATACACAGGAATAAATGCTATTGTAAAAATATGAAAAAGGACATTGTCATATGTCTAATAACTTGAGCATTAATAAAAACATAATATATGTTACAATTCAAATGTGCATTATGAATTGAACATGGTACTCACAAAGATTATTATAGAGTTTTTGCACATGATCCCTATGTTTAGTGCATCTTCTTCTCCACCTAGGTAATAGTTGTACATTCCATATTTGTTTATCATCTAGTCATCCAAACAATTATTGGGATATATCTTTGGAATATTTTCTTTTAAATAATTAGGATAATGCATGCTTCTACCATTTGACTATCTGAGTCATTTTTGGTCACTATCCCGCTTCCTTCTTTTCTCTTCATACAACATAACCCATTGTTGCATTACCTCTACATTGTAAACAAAATATCTATTAATGGCATCAATTTCTAAATTCATTGATGTATACAAGAATTCAAAACTAATAATATGAGATAAAATATATATTATCTACTTTAGTGTAAATCATTACTTTGTACACATTTGACAAAAGATAAGTGGCTTATTCTTTATCATGTGTCTTTTTCAATTCTTTTGGAGTATCTCACCTTCAATTTTGTCCTTATCTTGTTGGTTGTCCCAAATCACTACCTTCGGTGTGTCATCAAATTGCTTGATGTACTCACTAGCATAATACAACAACATGTATACCATGTACCTCTCCACCATAGATCCCTTTGGTTTTTCCCTTTGTTGAACAAACCCCTTCAATTGTTTCATGTACCTCTCTAACAATAACATCTAATGACATGAAGGTGCACATACTAATTCAACCTCATCAAGTAGGTGAATTAGAATATGGGCCTACATATCCATAAAAGTCACGGGTAATTCCTTCTCAAACATACAAATGACCTTAGTTATCTCTTGACACCATTGTGGAATGCAAGCCATATGAATCAACTTTGATGTGATCCAACATACAAATGTAGGTAATTTTGATATGGCACATTATAGGTCTCGGGAAAATTCATGGTTCACACAACCATGGACAAACAAAGGATAATGCCACTACAAAATAGACACACACATAGTTAGTTTCCATAATTATGAGTGCATAGTAAATTTTAACCTACAAAGTATAAAATGAATAATGTATTCAACATACATATCCTTAGAAGGTTTAGATGGGCATGTGATTTCAACCTTGACAAATGTCCTTTTACAATGAAGTAATATCACAGAGTCTACCCATATAAAGAAGGTGCTTTCACACCCAATAAAACATATTTTTCCATAAAAAAATATCATCTTTCTTCAAAATCCACGTGTCATCACCTTCTTCAAAAGGCATAGATGGATTGACCTCTCCTATAGTTCTTTTCTTAGCAAATGTCTCCTAATAGTAAATGTGTCACTTGTATTTGATGATATATTCCTCCATAAAGAAGATGAAATATTTTTTAATATATGCATTGGATTTAGTAATTGGGAAATATTAATATGCTCCCAATATGGAAGCTCATAAAATACATATTTCCTTTTCATCCCAATGGGCATTTTCTCAACACAGGAGTAAAACACCCAACCCCCTAAGTTAACTTAAGGAGGTAGAGGTTATAAATTTTTTCTTTTCCTTTCCTCGGCTTGAATGTATGGACTGATGGGTGTCTATATTGGGTTAAACGTATATTGTATGACCTCAAGAGAGGGAATATATGGGTTTAAATGTATATGCAATAGGGTTGGCCTAGCGATGCAGGAGTCACATGAGAAATATGTGAATGGGAAAATATAGAGATCATATAGTCATTATTAAGAACATTTTATTTGGATGTATGCATGTATTTGGGTATTTAGAGGAGTTTATTCTACTATTGTCTATATTGGATTTATGATCCATGCTGACAATGGTGTAAATAGTGTGCATTTATGATTTTTTATGTCTTTGGATCATAACATTTGGTATCAAAGCATATGAACCCAAAGTTTTGTTGCTTCAAAATAATCATGTTGTTATTTTCACTATAACTTTTTCTTAGAAGTTTCAAATAGTAAAATATTGAGAATATTGAAAAGAGATCTTAGAGATTTTCTTAAAAATTTCATATTTAGATTCAATATACTTATGGAGATAAACCCTATGAAAGGGTCCTGAAATTATTTTCAAACGAGTAACATTAGCATTTTGGCTATAACATTTTATGTTGTGATGATTTATATTGGAAAATTTTGAGATGATTTAGGAGCAATTTTGAAGTATTTCTAGTAAAAAAATCAAGTTATGATTTGTTATACTTTCAAAGATATACCATGGGGAAGTAAGGGTTTTTAATTGGTTCTAAAATCAGTTAAAAAATGTCATCTTGGAATTTTTGCTACAATATTTTTTTCAGAATCTTATGGCCATGGAATTTTGAACAAACTGAGGAGAGATATAATGTTATAGGTAGTAAAAAATTTAACATTTGATTCATTATAATTTTGGAGATACAATATATGGAAGTTAGGGTTTGTGAATGGTCTTGAAATTAGTCTTAAATAAGTCATCTTGGTAGCTTCAATGTAACTTCTTTATAGAAATATTTAAAACTAAGGCACTTCAAGTAAACATTTAAGAACAAGATTTAAAATTATGGACGCATGGCATGTTGTACAAGTTCACTCCTAGAAATAGGCAAAAAATAAATAAGTTTTGGGAATGCCACCATAACTTTCACTTTGTAGATCAATTTTGATTAGACTTGTGGGATTTAAAAGAGGACATATTAGAGTACTACATGTTGAAATTTCAAATTAACAAGTTCCGAAATTGCATCGATACATTAGTTTAAAGGTTAGACATAAGAATAAACTCTAGAGTAGGGTTTTAAAAGACCCCAATTAAAAAGTAATGACATTACTAGAATTTAATGCAGATGAAGATAATGATGAATTTTATCTTAAGGAATGACTAGTGACGGTAAAGGAGAAGGGTATGAATCCTCCAAGGGAATCAATGTATTTTTGTCATGAAGCATTGAAGTGGTACATAAGTATTTGAAAATTATACTATACTGAACATCACATGGGAAGTATTTGAAAAACTCTTCTTTAATAAATGGATGAAGGATACAAAAATGGAGGATATGCATAAAATTCAAGATGAATTAGAACAAGATAAAGAGGCCATCAAGAAGGGTGGTGAGCTATCTAATACACAAAACCTTAATGAAGCACTCATTAAGGAGATTGAGCAATTAAAATAGGGAAATAATAACAAAGGGATTTGGACAAGCAAAGGCTCGAGGGAAGAATTGAAAAATAAAGATGAAGAAATATACAAATTAAGAAATTGTAATAGAAAACTACTATATGATAATAAGATATTAAAAGAAGAAAAGAAGCATTATCAAAGTCAAGAATAATCAAGGATTTTAGACAAAGAGACTACCAAAAGACTTGAAGAGGAATTTCGTAAGAAGATTGAAGAAATCCTAGAAATAGATGAGGTAAGAAGATAATGTTGACCTAGCTTGTCAATGATGTCAATATGGCAATATTCTAGATACTAGATGATCCATGAAGGGGAAGTAGAGCAGATCCATGAAGAGACAGGAGAAATACCATCAGGATAGCCAGGGCATAAGCAAGAGTATGTTAATGGAGGAGTTAACAAAGGAGACATATTAGAAAAGGCAAAATCCATCAAGGTATGAAGGTATCAGAGGAGGTCATTGAAAGACATTGCAAAGCCAAAGGAAGACATTGAAGCAAGAGGAGCCACATCGGAGGAGCATCGCATGTAAGAAGAACCGAAAGGAGTTAGCATATCGGAGGAGCATCACATGTAAGAAGAATCGAGATGAGTTAGGATATCAGAGGAGCAAAGCAGTGCTATTGGAGGAGCAAAATAGAGCTATCAGAGAGCTATCGAAGGAGAAAAACAAAGCTATCGGGGCTATTGGAGCTACTGAAGCCATATCAAGAGTAATATATGCCAAGGAGCCATAACGGGAGTAATATATGCCAAAGAGCCAAAGAAGAGCAGAATACATATATATGTGGAAGGCATAAAGGCTAAAGGCACAAGTGGAGCAACATATAATATACATATGCAATATACACTATCGGAGGCGGAAATCAGTGTCTATATCGGAGTACACTATCAAAGGCGGCAAATATATATATATAT